>PVKS010026679.1:0-29957 GCA_004027875.1 Aplodontia rufa
AGTCCTGTGATTTTTGTTCTGCAGCAAAGGATTCAGCCGATTTAACTTGTAACGTGGTCCTTCTGGCTGGGGTAGGGATGGCTAGGGCTGAGCAATGCTCCCCTTTACTCCACAAACCCAAAACCCCCTATGCAAAGTGGAGGCAGGGCCTGTCCCAGGCCTTCTCTTCCTGGTTCAGCTTGTGGTCTGTGGCCAACTCCAGGTACAGTTTTCAGAGCCTGTTTTGAAATCCCAGAGAGAGACGCCCTGGTCTGGAGAGAGGAGGCCTCCTAGGGCATTAAAGATGGAGGCTGCTCGGCTCACACACTGCTGCCACCACTGTCTCTGGGCAGCCTGCTCCACTAGGCTTGTGTGTAGTAGCTTCCAGACACTGATCTCGCCGCCAGATGGAGTGTAAGTGTGGGATGTGAATTTGCAATTGTGCAATCTTTAAAGTGTGGAGGCTTCTCCGTGGTGATGTGTTCGCAGGCTGTTTGGCTCTTCCCCCACTCCTTTGCTGAAACAAAGAAATGACTGCCAATTGCTGCATCCCAGCCAGGCCAGAAAAAAATCCTCTTTTTCTCTACTCATTTCACCCAAGTCTCTGCTCCTCAAATCCACTGAGCAAATTCGGACTGGGGTTTCAAGATGTTAGTACCCCAAATACACCTCAAGAAGACTGGACATAAACTGGGGATTTCTCGTCCAGTCTCGGAGCTGCAGGGGAAGCCATCTCCCTTCAGATTGCCATCTTCTAGGAAATTTCAGTTTTTCCTCCATCTTGTATTTTGACCACTGTTGTCAAAGATGTTTAAAGATGTGTGGGTTTGTCTCAGGGTCTTCTATTCTATTCCATTGATCTTCATTCCTGTTTCGATACCAGTACCATGCTGTTTTTAATACTACAGCTCTATCGTATAATTTTAAATCTGGTACTGCAAAACCACTTCATCTTTCTTGCTTAGTAGTTTTGGCTATTCTGGGTTTCTTGTTCCATATGAATTTGAGAATTGCCTTTTCTATATCTGTAAAGAATGACATTGGACTATTAATGGGGATTGCATTGAATCTATATAGTGCTTTTGGCAGAATGGCCATTTTTATTACATTGATTTTGCCTAACCAAGAGCATGGAACATCTTTCCATCTTCTCATGTCTTCTCCAAGTTTTCTTTTCAGTGTTTGATAATTTTTCTTGTAGAAGTCTTTTACTTATTTTGTTAGATTTGTTCCCAAGTGTTTTATTCTTTTAGAGGATATTGTGAATGGGACCAATTTCCTGATTTCTTCTTCTTCCCTAATATTGTTAGCATATGTGAAAGCTATTGATTTATTGGTATTGATCTGGTAGCCTGCTACTTTTCCCATCTATTTATAAGCTCTAGCAGCGTTCTGGTGAAATTTTTTGGATCTTCCAGATATAGGATCATGTCACCAGCAAAAAGATAGTTTAAGTTCCTCCTTCCTATGCTTATCCCTTTGATTTCCTTTTTTTGCCTGATTGCTCCAGCCAGGGTCTCAAGAACAATATTGAACAAAATTGGTGAGAGCAGACAGCCTTGTCTTGTCCCTGAGTTTAGTGGAAATGCTTTCAACTTTTCTCCATTTAGTATTATACTAGCTGAGGGTTTGGCATATGTGATCTTCCCAAAGTTAAATTCCTTTGATGCCTTTTTTCTCTAGCATTTTGGACATAAATGGGTGCTGGATTTTATCAAAGGCCTTTTCTGCATCTATTGAGATGATCATATTGTTTTGCCCTTAATTCTGCTTAAGTGATGAATCACATTTATTGATTTGCATATGTTGAACCAGCCTGGCATCCCTGGAATGAAGCCCATTTGATCATGATGAATTATCTTCTTGATGTGTTTTTGAATGCAGCTTGTGAGAACTTTATTAAAGATTTTTGTGTTGATGTTCATGAGGTACATTGGTCTGTAATTTTCTTTTTTTGATGTGTCTCTGTTAGGTTTTGGTATCAGAGTTATGGTTGCTTCATAAAAGTGTTTGGGAGAGTTTTCTCTTTTTCACTTTCTTGGAATAGCTTAAAAAGGAGAGGTGTGATCTCTTCAAAGTTGTGGTAAAACTCAACAGGGAATCCATTCAGGTCCTGGGCTTTTCTTCTTTGGAAGACTTTTAATTGCTGTATGAATTTTGGTGCCTGTTATTAGGCTGTTTAGGATTTCAATTTCATCCTGTGTCAATTTTGGGAAATTGTATGTATCTATAAATTTGTCCATGTCTTCCAGATTATGATTTAGAGGAGTACAGTTTTTCAAAATATGTTCTCATAATCTGTTGGATTTCAGTGTGGTCAGTGGTGATCACCCCCTTTTCATTGGTGATTTTGTTGATTTGCTTTTATTCTCTCCTTTTAGTTAGATTATCTAGGAGTCTGTCAATTTTATTTATTTTTTTTTAAGAACGAGGTCTTTTTTTCAATCAGTTCTTTTTATTGTTTTTTTTGTTGTTCTTAATTTCATTGATTTTAGCTTTTTTTATTGAGAAATTTATTATTGAACAACCATACAAGTTTTTAACATAATAATATAAAATGTGTATAGATTCTGGATATTAGATTTACCCCCAGGAGTGGCCCCCAATTATCCACCCTTATCCCTCCCTTCCCGTTCCCACAATATGTCTAAAAAAGTATTAGGTCGTATAACATTACACCTTATCTGGAGTTAACACATGATAATAGACCACCTTTCTCAATGCCCAGGGTCTAGATCCAGCCTCCACAGATGAGTGGAGACATTTGACCCTTGGTTCTCTGGGTTAAGCTGATTTTACTCAGCATAATTTTTTCCATAGCCATCCATTTACCTTCAAAAGCTGCAATATCATTGTTTCTAATTGCTGTGTAATGATTTTAGCTTTGATGTTAATTATTTCCTGTCTTCTGCTGCTGGCTTTGGGATTAGACTGTTTTGCCTTTTGTAGAGATTTGAGTTGGAGCATCAGCTTATTTGTTAGAGATCTCTCCTGATTCTTAATGTGGACATTCAGTGTAATAAATTGTTCCTTTAAGAATGCTTTCATGCTGTACCAGAGGTTTTGATATGTTGTGTCTTCATTCTCAATCTCTTCCAAGGTTTCTTAATATGTGCTCTCATGTCTTCTTGGATCCATTTTTCATTTAATAGTGTGTTATTCAATGTGTACTTTCTGCAGTGGATTTTGCTATTAATTATTAGTGTCATGGCATCATAGTCTTACAGAATACATGAAATGTCTACTTTTTATATTTGGTGAGATTTCCTTGTGAACTAGAATATGATCTATTTTGGAGAAGGATTCATGTGCTGCTGAGAAGAAAGTATACTCTGCCATTTTGGAGTGGAATATTCTGTAGATGTCTGTTAAGTCTGTTTGATTTATGGTGCTGTTTAGACTGGAGAACACTTTATTGATTTTTGCTTTGATGATCTGTCTGTTGGTGATAGAGGAGTGTTAAAGTCTCCCAGAACTATCATGTTGAGGTCCACAAGTAGTTTTATATCTTGGAGTAATTTTTCCACATAGTTGGGGGCTTTGGTGTTTGGAGAGTATATATTTACTCTATGGTTTTTTCTTCCTGTTGTATCATTCCCTTTACTAGGATGTAGTGGCCTTCTTTATCTCTTCTGATTAATTTATGTTTTGAAATTCACTTTGTCGGATATAAGAATTGCAACTCCAGCTTGCTTTCTTGGGCCATATGCCTGGTAAATGTTTTTTCCCATCCTTTCACCATTATTCTGCAGGTGTTATTGGTTGTGAGGTGGATTTCCTGTAAGCAGCACATTGTAGGATTTTGTTTTTTGATCCAATCTGCTAGTCTGTGTCTTTTGAATTGAGACCATTCACATTCAATGTTGGAATAGTTATGTGGTTGTGGTTCATAGTCATCATGTTTTATTAGTAAGTTCTGTGCTGTCTTACTTATCTATTGATAGCGGGTACCTGTATTGAATTTTCTCTGTTTGTGGGTTTTGAGGATTGTTTGATTGTTCTTCTATCTGGAGTTTATCTTTGAGGATTCTTTTGTAATGCTGGTTTTCTGTTCATGAATGGTGCAAGTTTGTTCTTATCATGAAAAGTTATTATTTCCCTCTCAATTTGAAGCTGAGTTTTGCTGGGTATAGTATTCTTGGCTGCATGCTGTGTTCATCAGGCCTTGAAAGATCTCCTTCCATGATCTTCTCACTTCCAGAATCTGAACTGAAAAGTCAGACATGATTCTTATTGGTATGCCTGTGAATGTGATTTGGCATTTCTCCCTTGCCGCTTTCAATAATCTTTCCTTGATTGTACATTTCCCTGTTGTACATTTTGAATATGTCTTGGTGAGATTCTCATTTGATTAGGCCTATTGGGTGTCCTATAAGGTTCCTTAAGGAGCATATCTGGCTCTATTTTTATTATGGGCAAAATTTTCTTTATTTCATTGAGAATGTTCCTTATCCCATTCATTTGTGTTTTGATTTCTTCCTGTATATCAATTACTCTTAGATTGTTTCTTCTCATTTCATCCCAGTCATTTTCAAAATTCTGTTCATGTTCTTTGAGTTTTTTTTTTCTTTTTTATCATCCATGAGCTCAAGCTTGCTCAGCCTGTCCTCGTTGTCAGAAGTTCTTTCTTCAAGAACTGAGGTTTTGTTTTCTATAGAAGTTTGTCTATTATTAAATTCTTCCATGGTTCCTCTCATGTCATTGCAGATTTTAACTCTGTTACTTCCTTTTTGAGTATGTCTATTTCTTTGATAATAGAGTTTTTCATCTCTTGGGTTTTCTCACTTAGTTCCTTCATTAAATCTTCTTTTAGCTCATTGTTCCTTTTAGTAATCAGATCATTGATGATATTTTCAAGGTTTTTATCTTGGTTACTATATGTGGCTTCCTTTTTAGTGCAGTTGTGGGTTTGATGTCAACCTCTCCTAGTTTAAGTCTTCATTTTCAAAGAGCTTCTTCTGGATCTCTGAATTGAGATTTCCTGCAAAGAAGGTAAGAGTTCTCCAGGTGGTTTTTCCCTTGCAAAGGGTCAGAATAGTCACCACCTCTTTGATGATCACCTTCTTCCAGGTGCTAATTCTTCCTGGGTCCTCCTTTTGCTCCACATTTTGGTTCCAGGCTCAAGGTTTCAGATCTGAACCTGGGTTGTCCTGGGTACCTCCTCTAGTTGGTCCTGAGCAGAGGCTGCAACAGATGGGGGTCTTACTGGTGGTGTCCTGAGCACCTGCTGATGGGACTCAAGGAGGCCAGGACAGATGTGTGGGGCATCAGGCAGGCAGGCAGGGGCTGCTACAGGTGGGAAACCTCCTCTGGTTGGTTCTGAGCAGGTGCTGCTCCAGACATGGGTCTACTGGTGGTGTCCTGAGTGCCTGCCAGCGGGGACTCAAAGCCCAGACAGGCACGGAGGGCATCAGGTTGGTGGGGGCTGCTCTAGGTGGAGAACCCATCAGGATGATTTTAAAGGGTCCTATCCATTTAGCTTTTAGGGTTCGAGATGGTTGGGGAGGATACAGGTAAACTAGGTCACCAATGTTGATGGGGAAATTCCGATTTCCTGGTTGACATTGAGGGAGGTGAGTTTGCATATATTTCCATAGAGTAACCCTAAGGTGGATCAGGAGGGGAGTGAGTGTGGGGGGAATTTTAGGAGGTTGGGTTGCGTGGTGGGGGGAGGAGAGGTCTCCCATATAGAAGTTCAAATGGACTTATCATAAGGGGCTTCTTTGGTAAAGCTTAAACTCATAGAAGAGCCAAGGGTAAGAGTTTAGTCTAGCTTAGGTAGATTTCAGTGGAGAGTTTAGTGACAATATTTTTGAGAGTTCTGTTAGTGTGTTGTACCTTTCCTGATGATTGGAGTGTGTATGGGATGTGGAACTTCCATTGGTTATGTAGGTGTCATGCAAGTTCCTATGTTATGGAGGAGGTACACTCAGGGCCGTTATCAGATTGGAGAGATACAGGGAAACCAAAGTGAGGAATGATTTCCTGAGAGAGTATATTGGCAGTGGTAGAGGTGTTTTTGTTATTGGATGGAAAAGTTTCTACCCAGCCTGTAAAAGTAGCAGTGAACACCAGAGAAGTTATTTATATTTTTTGACAGGGGGCATTTGTATAAAGTCAATTTGACAATCCCTGGCTGGGAGATTCCCCGATGCTTGGTGGGTAGGAAAAGGATTGGGCCTGAGGTTGGAATTAGGATTCGCTTTTAAGCAAGTAGGGCAAGATCTAGATATTTGTTGCAGGAGTTGTAGGTCAGATGGGAAGAGTTGTACAGAAGTTTGTATGAATAATTTGAGGGACCGGAGATTGGGGTGGAAGAGATTATGGAGGTAGTATAATAGTGCCTTAGTGTCTTCTGGGGAAAGTTGAAGCTTTATTGGGTGGAGAAGAGTATAGTAGGGGGTGTGGAGGTGTGGGTATGTTGGTTTAGTTGGGCTCCTGTTTTGCTAACTGATCTGCTTCATTATTTTCTAGTGAGATATATTGTCTGTCTGTCTGGTATCCCTTACAATGTAGGATGGCTGTATGGGAGGGGAGGAGGGCTGCTTTTAGCAATTGTTCAATAAGTTTAGCATTGGAATGGGTGTTCCCTTTTGAGCGAGGTATCCCCTTTCTCTCCAGATTAGGATGTTTGAATGTATGATGTTGAGGTGTATTTGGAGTTTGTTAAAATATTAATAGATATATCAATGGCTAGGGTGAGGGCTCAGGTGAGAGCTATGAGTTCAACCTGTTGGAGGTGGTATTGGGGGGCAGGGAAGAAGTTTCAATGATTTTGGTGAGGACAAAATGGGAATTTTCTGTAGTATGGCCCAGAAAAATGGCATAACCTGCCAGATGGGGGATATTGTTTTGGGGAGCTGCTGTCAATGAACTAGTCAGGGAAATTAGGGAGTGGTTGCTCTGTGATATGTGAAAAAGGGTTGGTAAAGAGGTGTAAGGTTTCAGAATAGGAATGAGAGATTAGAGATGATGGCAGAGAGCCAGAGTCATGTGAAGGCAAAAGGGTTGCAGGATTTAGCGAATGATCTTGTCTGAAAGAGACTACAGAACCAATAAGGTAAGCATATAACAACTGACTTCTGAAAGGGGTTAGGGAGAGAAAGCTTTATGGCTGAGAAGACGTGCAAGGTGAAGGGGAGGGGCTGAGGGTGGAGATTGGGGTGGGCTAGGACTATTAGGAGGACTGGGGGTACAATAAGGAGAAGGTTCATCTGCAGCTTCAGGAGCAGCAAAAGAGGTGGTAAAGGAGGAGGTAGGAGGAAGTAGGTCTTTAGGTTTCTTAGGAAGAAGAGTATTTGCGAGGAGAAGTTGGAGAGTGGAGCAGGGTTGACACAGAGAAGGATGGGAGTGAAGATAGAAAAAAGCCTATAGATAAGGAATTTCAGACCATTTGTCCTTGTAGTGTAGGAAGTTATCAAGATCGGTTAGTATTCTTGGATCAAAGTCCCGAATTTGGGCTATTGAGTCTGGTTGCCTAATTTGTATTGAGACCAACTTTGGGTGCATAAGCAGATCATGCACTTAGGCTCCAGGTCAGATTGAAAGTGAAGAGTTTTGAAGTTTTGTAGAAGGCAACTGAGGGGTAGAGGTCCCTAGGAATGGACTGTTTTGCCCCCATAAGGGAGAGGTGTGATGGAGGTGACAGGAGAAAACAAAGCGGCCTTTGTTTGCACCTTGCTACCTGGTGGCAGAGCCAGATCATCTGGGAGGAGTGGGCATCCCCAAGTCAGATCCCAAGGTGAGGACCCCTGGGGTCTGGAAATGTGGGAGTTTCTAGTAGGATACCACTGCAAGAAACCCGGAGTCTTACCTCTCTGGTGATTTGATTAGGATGTCTAGTGTTGCATGCAGGAACCAAATGGAGAATGGATGTGTGATCTGGAGGTCTGGGAGAGCAGCGAAAGTAAAGAGAAGAATGATTTTTCCAGAGGACACCAATAAAGAGAGAAAAGCTCTTGCTCCATTTGCATAGCAATGAGGCTGCAAAAATCTCGCCCCAGGAGGGAGTTGATTTCAGGTCACATTCTGGCCACCGTTTAGCTGTAGCAAACTTGGAGGGTGTTCTGAATCTCAAATCTTTTATGAGAGGAAGTAAAGACAGATAGATGAAGAATAAGGTAGAAGTGGTGGGAAGAGAATGGGAGGGAGACTAAGAGCCCCACAGTCCCATCCTTGGTTTTGGCACCAACTGAAAGGTAAAGAGGCTGAAAAGGAGGATAGAGGCTCAGAAAGAAAGGATCCAGACCTCAACAGATCAAGGAGACTTATTGAAAGATGCAGGGACACTCTTGAAAAATGGAAATGACCATCTGGCTTTCAGATAGGTGGTCTTTTATGGACTGAATTGGGAGTGGGGGTCACCGCAGGAATTTTCTAGTCAAACTGTTTATTTTAGTAGATTGGGACTCCAATGATAAAGGCCTGAGACACTAGGTTCCAATAAGGGCTGAGTCTATGAACTTCGAGTTTGTGACCTTTGGTGTAAAAAAACCTGTAAACTTCAAAAATGGTGAGCAGGGGATTTGCTGCCTGGCTGAATGGCCTTTGGCAATCTTCCACATCCATTAGGGTGAGGTTTGCTTTTCCACAATTAGGGCCAGCTCCTGTTGGTTGGAGGTACTTGCGATGGATGAGTTGGAGGAGGGATGGCCATCTAGGAAGCCAGGCTCCAGGGATGCCCTGAAGCTCTCCAGCAAGCCCACCTGGAACACACACACAATGCAGGTATCAGCAATCTCTGTAGCTGCCTCTCCCTTCTGGGTAGGGACAGTGGGGAGACAGAGTCAGTGGGCAAACTATGAGGCCAGGAGGCAAGTGACTGGAGCTCAGAGCAAACTTGATAGCTCTTAGGGGCTTGTCCCAGAGGGGAACAAGAGAGCCCCAGCACAACAGTTCAGAGAGCTCAAAGTGGAATTGCAGAGAGAATTTTGTTAGCTGACAAGAGGTGGTGACTTCCTGCATTAAGAGTTTTATCCCATGAGTCCCAACAAAGCATTGCATTCCAGAGATCAGTAAATGGGAGAGTCCCTGAGTATGGGTACTCAGGCCATCATTCCCTGCGGCGCTTTTGAAATGGATCTGGGAGCGAATGAGGTCCTAGTTTCCAACTTCCAAAGGAGTAACTTCATCCATCTGGAAGGTGGTGAAGCCCAGGATGCTCTAGCTCCTGCCCTCGGAGTCTGTGTTACTTGGACAGAAAGTGACAGAGAAATGGATGGAGTGGAGAAAGATCTCTGATGTTTTGGCTAAACACAGCCTGCTAATCATGATGATGTGTTGAGCTGGAAAGGATGTGGAAGAACAGTCAGGACACTGACATCTGGGTCAAGGAGTTACAATCAGTTGAAAAGTGGAGTGCCAGCTCAGCACAGGAAGTGAAATGAATTGTCATTACTTCATTTTGGAATTGCCACCACTCTGGGGACATGACCAGACATCTGACCGAGGCTTAATATAAGTGGAGAGCATGGGGATGGGAGAGAAGCTGAGGCCCAGATTCCTCAAGGAGCAGCACTGTGGCTCCTTCATCTCCCAGCATCTCAGGATGTGGCCTCTGTGTTCCAGGTCTCCTCTGTTCATCTCTAGGCCCTCTCTCTGGGGGTCCCCTCTGCACCCACACTCACCCTGAGGCCAAGCTGATGGCCATTGGTGGTGTCAGGCCCTGGCTCCTCCTCGCTGAATGTCAGGTCCTCACACCACAGCTCCTTGATGGTAGCCTGTATAGAGAATGTGAAGACCTTGCCAGGCAGCCAGGAGGAAGTCCCTGATGTGTCCCACAGGTGTTCAGGCTGTTTCTGCCCCTCCTGCATTTCTGCTCCCCACTCCCCACATAGACTGTGTGTCACAAGCTTCTTCCCCATAAGGACAGAAGATGCCACTGGGGGCCCAGTCCTAACCCTGGGCACTCTCCTTTCCCAAGTGCCAGTCCTTTCATGGCAGTGATCATGACGGGACATGAGGTTCACCATCTCCCGCCACCTGCTGTGCTCAGGAGGAAGCTCCCTCAGGTCCCTGTTCCCCCTCAGGAGGAAGGAGGTGGGCTGTGCACGGGGTACTCACAGTGGTGCTCTGAGCTGGGTGGGTCTCCTCTGGCTGACTGCTATTAGCTGCTGGTGCCGCCTCATGAAGGTCCTGATGTTATTTGGATGGTGGCAGTGGTGGAACCAGAGTGTCACCCTTCTCCAGAATGAGCACCTTTTGGTTATGTTGAGGCTGAGGTCTGGGGAAGGGGTAACAAAGCAGAGGCTACTCTACCTTTGGAATCTTCTCAAGTTTTGATGTCTTTTACAAAGAATGAAGCAGCAGAACTTTATAAAGTGTTTTGCCAAGTGAGCTGGGGAGGTGGATGTTGCTAGAATGTGGGTGCCTGGTTACCGGGTTCCAAGTTCTGTTTGGATCTATCACCAAGTGTTGTGGACACAATCATTCCTGTCTCCCAGATGACAGTTGCCTTTGATTAATCTTTAACAAGTTTTGTGGCCCAAACCTGTTTTTGAGAGTCCAGATGCATCCTTTCTTAAACTGATTAAATCAAGCTAGTTGGATATCCCTTGCTTTAATACAATAAATATTCTGGTGAGAGATAAGGGATTATAGTTGCCTTTCTAGCACTCTCCCCAGCCACCCCTGCATCCAAATTGTTTCTTCATTTTATATAGAAGTCTGAGCATTTATCTAGAGCTGTTGGAGCAACCAATGAGGGGAGGCCATGTCTTGGGGATCCCTAAGTTGATGCTCTTCTCCAGATAAGACCACATAAGTCCCTCTGGGCTTCTCTCTGCTCTCCTCCTGCCCCATGACATTTCCTTGCGTATACACAGAAACCCAACACTGTCCCCTTCAGCCCTGTGACGGGCCTGGGTGCAGCCAGGGCACCAGCTCTGAGGGAACAAACCTGGGCTTAAAACCAGCTGTCTTCCCTCTCATGTCATTTTTTTAAAAAAAGAGATAGACAGTAAGAGAAAAGAATCAATTTTATTTAGTTTTTCATGTGGTGGCTTTCATTGCTCTGACACTTTATTGTGTATGTGGTGCTGGGGTTTGAACCCATATCCTTGCACATGCCAGACAAGCACTGTAACCCCTGAGCCACCACTAAAGCCCTCCACCTCATGTCTTAAGTAATGTTGGGCAAGTCATTGTGCCTATCAGGGCCTCCCTAGTCCCTCTTGCACAATGGGGACATCCCAGTGATTTCATCAGGGATGTGTGAGATAGCACTTGGATAACCTGTCATCATGTGTGTGTAATGCACAAAAGTACAGAAAAAAATTTAGGAGCAGATAGGCTGTCACAAAGAATAGAAGTAAAAACAGGCCTAGCCTCCTGCCTTGTGACTTTGGAAATGTGATTTTCCTTCTAGGCCTTCTCACCCTCTCTGTACCACAAGAGGGTTGAAATTCAATTAGTTCAGATATTCTCATGCTCCCTCATCCTTCCGGTTGCTTTCTGTTGTCTTTAGATTCAGACCTAAGTGCCTTGGCCAGGCCTGTGTGCTGGGCCTCTTGCTTACCAGCTCCCCTGTTGTGCACAACTGAGCAGTCCCCATCCCTTCAGTGTGACCTGGATTTAGTGGCCCCCTTGGAACCTTGAGAACATGACAAATGGTCATATGTCGTCACTCACAAGATTTACTTATGAAATGATTCTGACTGGTGTGTCGGTCTCTCTCTTTTTTCTTCCTTTCCTTCTATTTCATTTTGAATTTTCTTCTCCTGGAATCTCTGGCTCTGTAGTAGCTGCTGCTGTCTCATGTGGCACCCTGAGGAGAGGCTCAGGGCTTCAGACAGAGAAGAAAATAAACAAAGGAGAAACGAGGCCTCTGTCCTAGTTGAGTCCTGCCAGTAACCATGTGACAGAGCTTGAAAGCAGATCTTAACATCAGTGTGCCTCAGCCGAGATCACAGCCCGTCTCCTGAGACACAGGACAGAAGGCCTTGGTGGAGACTTCCTGCATTCCTGATCCAAAGAAATCGTGAGACTCAAATGCTTGTTGTTTATCTGTTGTGTCTGGGGTGATTTTTCAAACACTAGTGAGTCACTGATGCATATTGGCAGGCCCAAGCATCTGTCTCTGCCATTGTCTCTCACTCCTCTCCCCTCCCTTCCTCCTGGGCTCCATTCCTCTTCACTTGGCCACCCTGGATCCTACTTACCATCAACACCAGGCATCAGCATCACCACAGTGAGGCCTTTCAGATGGCCCCGTGTAGTGACTTTCTTTGGATTTAACACTTGGACTTTTCTTCCCATTGTATTTGTCTGTTGCTTTGTTCCTCCCTTCTAGATTCAAGCTCCTGGAAATTGGGATCCATATATTTTCTTCTTTGCAACTCCCCGGCCTAAGTCTGCACAAAGAACAAAGTGAGGATTTCAGGCATAGTAACGGAATAAATCAGGGGAACTGGGAATCTCTAGAAGCAGGTTCCAGTCACTCAGATGGTGTGGCAGAAGAGCACCACAGAAAACAGGACTTTGCTTGAGTGATTTCTAGGCCTCAATTTGCCAAGATCTGGGGTAAACCAAACAAACCAACCAAACAAAAAACAAAAATGGGGCTTCAATATCCAGGGACATTGGAGGGACATTCCCTTTCCCCTACTGGCCACACTAACCTGGGAGACCATTGTCCTCACAAAGCCTTTTCACCAGAGCTAGGGCAAGGATCTGGCTTCAGTTCCATATGAGACCCTGAGGCTCCAAACAAGGTAGTCTTTCTCCCGATCTGAGGATGAGTGGACCGTTAATCCCCCATTCTGTTGTACCCAGTGGTTCCTTCCTATCTCCTGTCTGCTCTGAAGGATCCTAGGGGACAGTTTTTCCAAGGAGCCAAGTATAATGTGACACTTCAGGCCACAAAGATTGGTTAGCCTACAGCACCCTTGCAATGACCAAATCCAAGGGCTGGCCCAGGAAATCAGGACCCTGCCTTCTCCTCTTGAGTCTGCACATGTGCCGTACCCTGGGCCTCAGATTCCCGAATATCCAATGAAGCTGTAAAGTAGTGTTAACACACAGGCCCTTGTGGTGGATGCTGCATTGTCCCCATCTGCGTGAGTTGGGGTGGGTGTGCTTCAGGGTCCCATGTTACTCTGTCCTTGGGAAGGATGCAGGAGCACCCTGCTCAGTGCAGCCCAGCTTTGTGTTCATAGCCTGTGTGTGCTGCAGATGGCGTGTGCATGGAAAGAGTGCCACCCAGCATGGCCCAGGGCTCCCACTCTTCCCTAATTGTCCCAACTCTCCAAAGCCAGAAAGGGTAATCAGCCTCTCTTAGCTACATGGATATGGGGGGAGGGTTGGATTCCCAAAGCAAATGTCAGGTTCTGTGTCTATTAGAAGCCATGGCCACTTTCCAAACACATCCCCTCCAGCACTATGCACTTTGACTATGCACATAGACACAAGGATATCTCATTTTATCGCATCCTTCCCTTGCTTCTTTATCACGTAAATGCCCCTAAACCCTATCCACAGGGAGGTGGATTTGAGTCTTGGGATTGTCACTACCACCCTTGGTCACCTTGTACATAAACTCTTTTGAGAAACTTGCCATTTCAGACATGGATATACTTTGAGGAAAGAACGATGGGCCTGGTTTGGTAACACATAAACCAGTGCCCAACTCGCATGGGAAGACTCCATTTCCTCCCCTCCATCTTGAGAGTTCAAGGAAGGAAAGACTGTTCTTGAACACATGGTTTTCTCTTTGTCCAAAACCCTGATAGACCTGAAAGTGCCAGTCAAAACATGTCCTGGCACATTCTTTTGGCATGCATGGCTGTGACCCTTCTGGAGACGGGGCCAGTCTCCGGGGGCTGTAGAGCTGGGTGGGGGCTAGGCAGTGACTCAGGGTTTCTGGCTGATCTGGGTGGGCTGGTGCGTAAGTCACAGAGACTTTGGAAGCTTGTGGGAACTACTCTAGAACTGCCCCCTCAGCCCCACTTTCTGTCGCAGAGGGCTCTCCTTTGTCTTAACTCAGTGGTGGTTTTCTGGAAAGCAGGGCCTGTTAGCTATGGCATCCTGGCAGCAGAAAGTTGAGGGATGCAGTAGGCATTGAGGACTTCCACAGTATCTTTGGAGGAAGACTTCCTGCTGCTCCCTCTCACTTTCTGGGGTTGCAGACCCACAACTTCTCCAACACAAGGCACTGTGATTGACTACAGATAAAGACAGATGAAGAGGACCCAGGAGTCCTTCCTGCATTTCCCCTGAAGTTCCATGTGGGATAGGGGAAGTCCTCCTTCCCACCCCATGGTCAGTGCTTCCCACTTTGTGCCTCTCTAGAGGAGATTCTGTAATCAATACAGTCAGCTCTTTGTGGGCTAACATTCTGCATCCACAGATGCAACCAACTTCTGATGAAAAATATTTGAAAAAAATAATAATAAAAGGAGAATATTATAAGACAAAAATGTGTTGAACACACCTAACCCCTATCACTTCCTAACTCAGGCCCACAGTATTCTAGGGAGTGAAGGTTGTTCTCCCTCAGGATCATGGCCTGACTGGGAGCTGGGGCTCACTTCCATTGCCCAGCATGGAGAGAACAAGCTTACCACATTTCACCTGCCCAATTTCTGGAAACTGCTTTGCCTGTGTAGTCCCGACCTATCCCCTGTGCTCACAGGTTACCACCTCAATCCTTTTTTTTCTTTTTCTTTTTAAGAGAGAGAGAGGAGAGAGAGTCAATTGTATTTATTTTTTAAATCTGGCCTTTGTTTCTCTGACACTTAGTTGTGTATGTGGTGCTGGGGTTTGAACCCAGGTTCTCGTATATGCCAGGTAAATGCTCCAACCACTGAGCCACTGCTCCAGACCCCTCAATCCTTCTTATGTAAAGTCTTGCCTCAGTGGACTCCATGTGGTCCAGCTGGACCAGGAGTACTGGCCTTAGTGTTCAGTGTTCCACGCATGAGTCAGGTATGTTGAACTTCACATAGTCCTTCAATACTTTGGGAAAGGGCCACCCTGGGCCCTAGTCCACAGAGTTTATGTGTGCCTGCAGCCAGGAGGCCATGATGGAGGACTTCCCACACTATGCTTTCATAGTTACTATGCATGGCTGAGCTCCTGGGACTGCTTCCCCTGCTTTCCATGGGACAGTCCCAGCCTGTCAGCCCTGCCCCAGACAGCTCTAGTCATTGAGGAGAGACTGATACAAGGCTCCATGGATAGAGGTTCTTGATCAATGGTATGACCACCTCAACCTTCTTCAGGGAAGTATGTTACACTGTGTCTTTCTGTTCCCTCTCCACTTGGCCTGTCAACCCCACGAGGAAAGGGAGGGAGTGTCTGCTATGTGCTCTGCACTCACTCCAGGACTGGTGCTCCATACATATCTGATAAATGAGGGAATAATGGCAGTCTGTCCTTCCCAGCTTTCCTGTATCTGCATGCTGCCCAGTTGTCCGTTTACCTCACCTGGGTCACCTTGTCCCACTGGTATGCACGCATAATCTATAGAAGGCCAGGAAGATGTCACAGCTGCTGTGATGTGGAAACAACCTCCTCTGTTATCTAGTGTGACTGTGTGACCTGGATTAAAATGGAAGCCCATGAGGGCTTGTTGTCTAATCATTCATTGGATAGTGGTCATTGCCTAGAAAAGAGTCTGTACATAGTGTAGTTTCATATTTTCATTAAAAATTGGAATGCCATCCACCTCCTTCTACAAAGTCTGCATGGGCCTGGTCCCCTCTGCCAGACACCATGGAATCCAATTCAGGTTGTATATAGAAGTCCATACAGTGAATCTTAAATCTCCTTTACAAATAGATAACAGCTTAGTTCATGTCAAGGGGATCAGTGGGAGAGAAAGATTTCTTTGAAGAGGAGAGGACAATATTGAGAACAGGCATGGCTATTCCAGTAGATCTTTTCAGGGGACCTAACCCTTGGTAGGCACTTTCCAATGAAATCTCACTTAGTCCTCAATATGAGGTTCGTCTGCTTGGCACCCCACTGCTTAGAGGATTAGCCCAAGGCTCAGAGAGTTTCTTGGATAGTCCCACGACCCTGAGCTATAGGTGACCAAGTCACACTGTACTTGGAGGGTGGGGTTCACCTTTTGAACATGAAAACCTGTTTTGTGGAGAGGAAAGTTCAGCAGGTACTAATTAATTACAGGCCATAGGAGGGGTGGCCATTCAGGAGATCAGGCTCCAAGGCCTCCTCCAAGTTCTCCAGCATGCCTGCCTGTATCACACACAGAGTTGGGGTATCATCCACCTCCATTGCCAACTCTCCCTTCTGGGATAGGACAAATGGGGGACATAGAATCAGTGACCCAACCATTATCCACCAGGAGGGTTAGGGGTTGGGGCAGCTTTAGACTAGTTTGTTTGTTGAGAGTGTGAGTGTCCATTTTTAAAACATAGTATTAATTTTTTTATTTTTTAAAAGAGAGAATTTCATCCAGTATTTCATGTGGCCCTCATTGCTCTAAGACTTTGCTGTGTATGCGGTGCTGAGGTTTGAACTCACATACTGGTGCATGCCAGGCATATGGTGCCAGGCGCCATAACCGCCAAGCCACCACTCCAGCCCCATAGTATTTATTTTTAAATGTAAAATGATTTTGGATACAAGAAAGGCAGTTGGAGGGGAGAGCAGAATGCAAAAATGCAAGCAGTTAAAACAAGAGTATAAAAAGTCACAACCTTTGACAAACAGGAAGTAAGAAAAAAAGGCCCTTCCCAGCCCAACAGAGATAAGCTGTATACCTCCCCCAAACCATTCAATCCAAGGGGACTTTCCCACCATAAGAGAACAAAAGGAGTTGAGGACAACTAAAGGTACATGTCTTCAAATAACCCAACAGGAAACAGTAAATCATTCAGGAAGATTGTGTACCCCATGGTACTCAGCCAATGAGAACCAGGGGATGGATTTTGTGCTCCAGAGAATAGAACGCTACTTATACCCAATCTGTAGGTCCCTGAACACCAGGCACCCAATCTTGCAAGACCTTCATTAAAGTAAAGCCTTGCTTTTTGCTGTACCTTGTATCCCTTGGTCAGTTATTTGGGCTGGTGTAGGTGAGCGTCTTTCTCACAAGTTGTGAGAAGTGGAACTCCAGTTGAAGAGGAGAGACATTCCATCCTACTTTGGGTGGCCTGTTCTGCTTGGATGTCCCATTCTCCCTGCAGAGGCCCGAGAAAGATCTGAGACTGTTCTGAAGGGCAGCAAAAGTGACATTAAGGGAAAAAGAAAAGCCAGACACCATGGGAATCAGGCAGCTTCATTGGCTAAGGAAGAAAAATGGACTAAAAGTACCGCCTTGGTGGTTGGGAATTTTTGGTGGTTGAGTGTGTATCACTGAGATATATTCTGGACGTAAGGGAATGTGGAGTCCTGATATGTGGTTCCATTTTCCCACATGGGAGATGGCTGGAGACAGTGAAAGCAGAGAAAGTGAGCGCTCACAGTGTGGAAGAAATCTCCAGTAAGTGAGCAATGGGAGATGGGGGAGTTGAGCACATGGGGGACCCATGGTGTGTAAAAAATCTCTAGTAAGGGGTTTGAGTATGTGAGAGAACTCTGGGGTGTGTCAGAACCTCAGTAAGGGGATTGAGCACACAGGGTGGCCCAGAGCATGTAAGAAATCCCCAGTAGGCAGGATTGAGTGCACACGGGGTGGAGAGATGCAGGGAGGTTGAATACACAAGGGGAAACTCCATTACAGGAAACTACCAGAAATGGGGAATAAAATATCTAGGCCTAGGGAAAGGGAAGACAAATGGAAAGAGCCCATAGGTACAAGGCTTCTATTTCTTTGAAGAGTCCTAAGCAAGGTAGATAAACAGTGGTAATAGTGCCCTCATAGAGGGTGAGTGGCCACCTGAACCTTTGATTTCAGCATCCTCCATGGCTGATGTTCCCAACTGCACAGGCCCTCTCCATGTCTGAGTCATACTGTAAAAATCTGTGATAGAGTCTATTCTAATTCCTAAAGAGTCAATTTACATTGGTAAAAGAAATGATATCTTTGAAATGACCAACTTACATTTTTTTTCTAGGTGGGCAGCCAATCAAGAAAACATTAGTTACTATAAAATGTTTAAGGTGCAATGCATTGCTTTTGAGGATTTTTTTGGCAGGAATAACTGATTGAAAGTGCTAACTAGACTTATTCGATACCTTGGTTTTCATGGGTAATCAAGTTAAAAATAGGTAAATTAGATTTAACATAAATGGGATAAACATTTATGAATGTGCTTGTTAGAGGAGGCATCTGATTAAAAGGGCCAATGAAAAAGTAGCCAACATTTTGGCCCTTGTCCTCTAAGGTCAGCCAGGACCCAGGAAACAACAGGACCCCTTTAAGGAGCCAGCTCTGGTGAGTCACCTGACCTCCTGAGGTCTCTAGAGGACTAGACCTCCTGAGGACTCTGGAAAATAGGAAGCAAAGAATGCACATTATGCAGTGAGGAGGGTTATTGGAGAGGGAAGTATTCTTGATGCTTCCAAGGAAAGCCAGCTGTGATCGTCATGACCCTGATCCATCCTGGTAGATGGCATGATTGGTAGAGGAAAGCTAAAGGAACCGAGAAGCTTCTCACATGTTTCCAAGTGATCTCTGAGGAATCTCAGCTGACCCTAAGAGTAGATGAAAGCAAGGTCAATTTTTACCAACTTCGTCATAAACACCTGGCAGGAGAATATAACCAAAGCATAGCAACACATGGGCATATAAATAACAAGACAATGATTCTTCTTTTTAAAAGATAGTTCATTTAAAAATTTTTTTTTCTTGTTTTTCCTCCACTTAGCTTTGTATGTGGTGCTGGTGATCAAACCTGGGTCGTTGCACATGCCAGGCAAGTGTTCTACCACTAAGTCACCTCTCCAGTCTTGGCAATGGTTCCTTTAATATAACTAGAGACGCACATTTGTGTCAGTCCTCTCAAAAGTAAGTAAAACTGGGAGGTTATAAAGAAAGGGATTTTTTTTACATACAGGAGCTCCTGATAAATATCACAAAAAGTTCTATCAGAGCCATGAGTTTATTTTCCATCAATTTGAGACCTACAAATCTTACTAACCTCCACATAGGTGGACTTAATCTGTTTCATTTTTTTCCCCCGGTATAATTATCTAAACTTGATATTTGTTATGATTTGCTTTATGAGTTCCTTTTCTTGGGAAAAACTATAGAATTCCCTACCATGAAAACTAAAACTATATATTTATTGACCATAGCCTCCAATTTATCATCCCTCAAGTTAAACAGACTCCTTGCTCAAACTTCTTTTCTGGAGTTTGCAATTCATCACTTTCATCCTGGTGACTTGGTTTTAAATCAAGACCTGGAAAGAACGGGCTTCAACCAAGCTGGAAAGGACATTATCAAGTGCTCCTGAATAGGACAACTATCTGAACTGCTAAAAAGGGGGTAACTCATTATCATGAGCAATTTCTACTTCAAAAATTAAATATGGCTAGGATGGGTAGTAATACCAAAGCTTACAGGAATAAAAATAAAAATGAGACCAAAAGGGAAAAAAAATGAAAAGGAGACTCTTCTTCTTGAACTAGAAAATTTGGAGGCCCATTTTCAAAATACAGTATTTACTTTTAAATGTAAAATGACTTGGGATGTTAGAAAGGCGCTAGAGGGAGAGCAGAATGAAAAGTCGCAAGCAGTTAATTCCAGAGTGTCAAAATGGACAGCACCTTGAGAACAGGAGGTAAACTGAGTCTAACCTGACCCAATAATCATAAAACTGTGTACCTGCCAAAAGGCATTCAATTCAGAGTGACTTTTTCATCACAAGAGAACAAAGGGAAATGGAGACTGATAGTACTCAGCCAATGAGGAACCCAGGAAGGGATTTTGTACTCTAGAGGATAAAACACTGGTTTTACCCAGTCTGTGGATCCCTGACTGCCAGGTACCCAATCTTGCAAGACCATCATTAAAGTAAAGCTTTATTTTTGCTGTGCCTTGTGTCTCTCAATCTATTCTTTGGGCTTGGACTGGTGGGCATGGTTCTCACAGGACAGGATGGTAACTTCATGCATTAGAGCATTATTCCATGAGTCCCAACAAAACATCACATTCTACAGTTGAGAAAACGAAAGCTTATCCCAGGCAGAGGGTCCCTGAGTGAGGACCCTCTTGGTCCCTCTGGTGCTGTTGCAATGGCTGCAGAAAAAAAGAAGTCCGGGTCCCAATGGTTGTGGTAACTGACTCCATCAGGAATGTGGTGCAGCCCAGAGGGCCCCAAACTCCTGCCCTCAGGGCTCAGGCTGTGTTCCTTAAGAGAGCATGTGACAGAGAAATGGACAGAGGAGCAAAAGGTCTGACATTTTGGCTAAACATAGCCCTTCTAATCCTGATGATGTGCAAAGTTGGACAAAGTATAGAAGGATATGTGGGCCATTGCCGCATGGACACATGGGGCCAGGGCTTATAATCAGCTGAATGATTGGATTGCAAAATCATTACAAGAAGTGAAGTGAAATGTTAAGGTCTCTGTTCTGGTGTTGCCACTAAGGTATGGACAGTGGTTTTGTACCTGCTTGAGGCCATGGCAGATAGGGTGGAGTTAGGTGAGGTGGTTCAGGCCCAGATTCCTTAGGGAGAAGGACTGTGGATGCTCCATCCATCCCCCAAGCCTGCAGGAAAGTAGTAAGAGTGATATTTAGGCTTCGGGTCCCTCCGTGTTCTCTAGGAACTGCCTGTGGAGTACCCCTGCACCCACATTCCTGGGCTGGTGCTGCTGGTGGTGTTGGGCTCTGCCTTCTCCTATGGGGATACGAATCTGAAACTTGTGCTGGACAGCTCCTCAATTGTTCCCTACGTAGAGGGAGACATAGACATACTCTTCCAGTAGAGCATAGAAAGACAGTGACTGGCAGCCCATAGCAAGACCCAGACCCTGCCTGGCCATTATTCATGCTGCTTCTACCCTTCTGACCTTCTGCCCCCAGACTTTATGCAGAACCTGTGTCATGGACTTCTACCCACAAGGTCAGGAGATGACACTGGGGGCTCAGATTAACTCTGGGCACACCCTTTCCCTATCTGTCAGTCCTGTCCTGGGTGTGAACATGACAGGACACCAGACTCACAATCTCCCACCTGTTGCTCCTTCCCTGGATGATCCTCCCTCAAAACCCTGTGTTTTAGTCAGCTTTTTTAGTGCTGTGACTAAGAGACCTGAAATGAACAATTTTAGGGAGAAAAGGTTTATTTGGGCCTCATGGTTTCAGAGTTCTTAGTCCATAGACAGCTGGCTCCATTTCTCAGGTGTTTTAGTCAACTTTTCATTGCTGTGATTGTCCTTCATTGCAAGGACCTGATAAGAATAATTTTAGGAGAAAAGGGTTTATTTAGGGGCTCACAGGTTCCAAGGCGCAATCCGTAGAAGACAAGCTCCATTCCTTAGGGTTCAAGGTGAGGCTGTACTTCATGGTGACAGTGTGGCAAAGGGAACAGAGAGCTCAGGGCATCACACTGGGAAGCAGAGCAGAGAGAGAAACTCCAGCCAGATACAGAATATATACTCCAAAAGCATGCCCCCAGTGACCCACCTGCTCTGGCCACACCCTACCAGTCTACAATTAGCTCACTGATTGGGTCAAGTCTTTCACAACCCAAACATTTCACCTCATTCCCAAATTGTCACATATGAGCTTTTAGGGGACACCTCATATTCACACCATAACATTAGGGCTCAAGGTGAGGCTGAACATCATGGTAAAAGAGTGTGGCAGAGTTAAGTGGGCTAACAAATAGCTCCAGGAAGCGGGGGGAGAGTCCATGCCAGATACAACATATATACCCCAAAAGCATGCCCCCAATGACCCGTCTTCTCCAGTCACACCCCACCTACCTTCAATGGCCAGTTAAAGTTAATCCCTGTCAACTCACTGATTGGGTTAAGGCTCTCATGACTCAATCATTTTACTCTGAGTCTTCCTGAATTATCTTACATGAGCTTTTGGGGGATACCTTTCGTCCAAACAATTACACCCTTTATCCCCATACTCAGGAGGAAGGGCTCAAAATGGGGAATCACAGTGGTGGCTAAGCCTGAATAGACCTTCCCTGGACTGTCTAGTGTCACCATTGGTGTCTCCTGGAAAGTGACCCAAGGTGTCTGAAGAGGGAGCTAAGGCAGCATCTGTAGTTTTGGAAGATTATCGGTAGGTCACCTTGAGGCTGTGGTCCTCAGAATTTGGGATACAGAAGAACATTCTCCTCTCACTGCAGGGTGAGCTGAGGCTAAGGTCTATGGACATTGAGGTTTAGCAGTCAATACTTCAGCCATCGTGTGCCATTATATGTGTGAGCCACACATTATTTATTCATTTATCTGTTTCTTCAATTTCATGTTGTCTTCAGTGATGCCCCTTAAAAATAAAACTGCTATAGTCATTCTTGAACAAGCCTTTGTATGGTGATGTGCTCTCGTTTCCCTGAGGAAAGCACCTAGGTGTGAAATTGGAGGTTGTATGATTGGTGCATGTTTAACTTAGAAATCATTTAACTGCCTTTCAGAATGGCTGTTCCAAGCAGACTCTGAGATTTTCCATTTTTTTATTGTGAGGATTCTTAAACCCTATCATTGTATTTTCATCTTTTTCTGATCTGATTTTGTACAAGTAACTCAGGAAATGCTATCTATATTACCTAAAGCACTATATTTATTGTCTTGAACATAACTCTCATACCCAGATGCAAGGAAGTTTCTGATTTCTAATAAAGCCTATGTTTTGCTGGCCTGCCTGGGCTGGAGATCCTTTATTCTCTTTGCATTGAATCAATTTGACATCATTTTCTAAGGATGAGGGGTCTCATCTCTGAGATACTACTGAGAAAAATAGCAATATCTTCTGACCTCTGGCCATTGGCTTGGGCCCATCAGCTGATGCTGCTAGGTCCATGAACAGCACTCAACCAAGTCTTGTTGTTCTCCTGTGGGATGTAACAAGTTGACAGATCATGCACAGAAAACAAGTAATTTAGTGATCATCTTGGATCGATGAACAGGACAGACCACTGGGTATGCAAGTCTAAACACAGACCATGGACTTCTTCCACACCTCAGAAGTGACCAATGACCTGTCTACCTTCTCTAGTCACAAATGACTGCTGCTTTTTCCCACTACACATTTAACCTCACTGGGGCATTCTATCTGGATAAGATGTGAGGTCAGGAGAGAATATACAGCACTTAGGTTGGGGACAGTGATGCGGGGCCCACCAAATGCCATCTGAATGAGAATCACCATGAAATCAAGACACAAATAGACTTAAAGTGAAGAATGGGAAAGAGACTTCATGCAAACTGTAATCACAACAGACCAGGGGTGACTTTACTAATATCAGACAAAGCAGATTTTAAGACAAATTATCAGAAGAAATAAAGGATATTATTCATTAATAACATGGATAATCCATCAGGAAGAGATAGCAATTATAAACATATATGCACTTTGAAAGAAACATTGATTAATTTGAAGGCAGAAAGACATTTTTATAGCAAGAACTGGAGACATGAATTCCCCATTTTCAATAATTGATAGATGGACTATACCAAATACCAGCATGGAAATAGAGGCATAGAACAATGGTATACACCAATCAACCTAAGGAATGTATCTAGGACACTGTACGCCACCACGCACAAAACACGAGCCATGATACTCTTGGGGGTTGACCACGTGGTAAGCCACACCACAATTCCCAATTTTTAAAAATAGAAATATTAACTTGATATTTTACAAACCCAACGATATGAAGATAGAAATAAAGACTAACACTACAGGGAAATTCACATTATGTGCAGGGGGAAAAGAGCAGTGTTCAGAAATCAAAGGGAGAAGAAAAACAAAAACAAACAACAAAAGGACAAAGAAGAAATCAGAAATAAGTTAGGAAATATTTGACTATAAGGTATGACTCCATATCAACGGTGAGGGAGAAAGCAGATTTCAGAGGAATTTTTTTTTAATAGCTACAAGTGCATCTGTTAACAGAGAAGAAACGTCTCAAATCAATAATCTAATGTTACACATTAAGGAACTAAAAAAAAGGAGTAAACTCAGCCCAAAACCAGGAGGAGGAAGGATATAGCCAAGATTAAAATGGAGTTTAAAAAGAAACAGTCGAAAAATTAGTCAACAGAACCAGAAGATCAACAGCATTGAGAAAGCATTAACTAGACTGAAAGAGAAACAAGAATGAAATCTGGGATGTTAAAAAAAATGGCATATGGGCCATTACTACAAATCTTCCAGAGACAGAAAGTGTTATAGGAACAAACTAGGAGCAGGTGTGCCCCAATAAATTAGATAAGCGAGGTGAGATAGACAAATTCCTAGCAACACACTCAGAAATCGACATAAAAAGAAGAAATCTGAACAGAAGCAAAAGGGAATAAATCAGTAATCCCAATAAAAGAAATGATTTAAAAAAAAACAGAACCAGTTGCCTTTTACAAAGTAGTTAGAGGACACTATTCTTCTCCACTTTTGTGAAAAACAGGTGTGAAAACTTCCTGAATCCATCTCTAATGCCAGCATTTCTCTGAAACCAAAGGAAGGTGAAGATGTAACAGAGAAAGCACAGCTTGATATCCCTGTGAATCTAGATGTAAAAATACTTAGCAAACCCCTTGCAAAATGAATTGAGTGGCATTTTTAAAAGGATTTCAGGTGATGAAAAAGTGGGATTGTTCACAGGAACACAAGCATTGTTCAATGTACAAAAGTCACTCCGTGGTACACGCCACCTTCATAGAACAAATTCAAAGAGATCGTCGCAGTGCTGATAAAATATTTCACAAAATCCAACACCCTTTCAGGTTAAAGGCACTCAACAAACCAGGAGTAGAATTTCCCCGATCTGATCGATGACCCTGTTGAGAAATGCATAGCTAATATCATATACAGTGGTGAATGACTGAAAGCTCTTCCCCCAGCTTCAGGGGAAACCAGGACGCTACTTTCACCACTTGTGTCATACAAGAGCTTTATGCTACAACAATTGGGCAAGAAAAGGAAACTGAAGTCAGGCAAATTGGAAGAGAAGGAGTAGATTTACCTCTAACCACAGAAATGACCTTATTCATAGAAAATATTAAGGGATCCAGAAAAAAAAAACAAAACAAAGAACTAAAAACCAAATTCAGAAAAGTTGCAAGAGGGAGGAAGACAATGGTGGAAGAGGGGTTGTGGATTTTGTTTTAGGCTTCCTATCCCCTTCTCATAAATGGGGGCTCCTACAGCTCCAGGAAGTGAGTGTACCCCTAAACATTGCTGGAACTCAAGCCCAGTCATCTGGAGACACAGGAGATGCCTGAAAATGCAGTAATATCGGGTCTGGCTCCAGGTGGATTGAAAGAGCTCTTCAGCTTGGGTTGCAGGCAGTGGTGGTGAGTGGGGGGCATAACGCTGAGCTACCAGGTAAAAGCCTTTCATTAGAAACCCCCCAAATTCAAAGAGGCACCCTGCTAGTCTTATTTTGGGACTAGCTACAAGGGAATTGAAACAACTCTCCAGCTCATGAAAGGATGCCGGTGGGCGATCGCTGGTGGTGGCAGAGGATCAGCCACCAGAGCTGTGCCTTTCAGTGTGGAGGGGACAGAAGGCTGAGCTACTGAGTGAATACTTTTCACATGGAAAACCTCAAATTCAAAGAAGCACCTATCTGGTCTTGCTCTAATTTGCTGCAAGCCCTCAAAATCAATACCAGCGCTCGATACCAATACCCTATGTCCCAGTGGAGTCACTGGACATGGGTGGAATGAACAGAGGAAGCTAAGGCTTCCCCTGAAACCCCCCACAGGAAGCTACTGGGATCCAGAATCTCTCTCCAGCTAAGCAAATGTCTCAGTCTGTACCCGAGGCTACTATTAAAAAAAAAGACAAACAAAAAAATAGGAGCAAGGGAAAGAAGGAACTTCCAACCTGCTTCCTGATACATCCCTAATCAGGGTCTCAGAAGCAACTGCCCTGCAACGGGTCCCATCAGTCAAAATCCCAAGAAATCATCCGACATACTTTGCCTGTGACCAGCAGAGGGAGCTCTGCAATCACAGTTGACCTGGCTTTCCCCAAACCACAAGATTAAAATTATTTCTTTCTTTTTTTCTCTTTTACTTTGACTTCACATTTGATTCCGTGGTGCTTGGATCTCACCATAGATATATGTGTATGAAATCTGCTGGAATTGAATTATCTGTGGACATATGGATTTACAATTTTTATTTTTATTTAATTTATTTTTTAAAAATTTCTAATTTTTATTTTTTTTTCTAATTTCCTTCCTTAATATAACACCTCCTCATTTGGAACTCTTTCTCAATTGCAAAGAACTGTTCCCCCACACCAACCCCTTGAGGTCCAAATCCACGTTTGTGCTAGTTAGCTTCCTGGTAACGTGATCCTCTGCTTTGCTCTTCTAGCTCTACTTTGAAAAAGAACCCAACTCTACTCCTCTCTCTCTCATGCCCTCTCTCTCTCTCTTTCTTTCTTACTATCTTACATATCTCTAATTCCTCTTTGCTCTGGCTGCTAATGTAAGTTCTTCTCTACCCTCCTATCACAATGCTCATAGATGTCTTTAATTTCATTAGCTACTAGTCTTACTTGGCTTACATAACTTGTGTCACTAATATTAATACTGGAAAACTTTTCTGCTGTGATTTCCATTCTTGATAATAGGATATTTGATTAGGTTATTGGATTTCAAATCACCTACAACCCAATAGTTAAACATGGTCGTTGCTGGATATGGGTACTAATCCCCACAATTCCTCTACTAGGAAGGAATTACCATTATAATGGTTATAGCAGGAGTAAAGTAAGATGTTTTATGCTGTTTATTGTATGCTTTGAATGTTCATTCTGAGTCTAGCAAGGTATTGGAAATTGTAAAGGTCAATGAAAGGTCACAGGTTAGGGTGTCTGATAGTGAACTCATCTATCCTCACAGATCCTCAACCCAAGAAAGGGAGGGGACAAAACCCCCCAGTCCATCAACAAGATCCCACAGGGGTTCAACCAGAGAGGAGTCTCACGACCTGCTCTCCAAGCACCAACCCATTTTACACATTCATCAATAAACAGCAGAACAGAAGACTCAGTCGTACACAAAGGCACACATACAAAAGAAGAAGAAATAGAATTTACTTCAATTCAAGGTCATACGGAGTTTCTTCATAAATGAGTAACTATGCTAGAAAAGTTTTGCCTTAACTCCCAAACCATGGAATAAATTGATAGGGAGTGGGATAAAAACCTAGAAAAAGTTCTCAATGATCTCATTACTAAAACATTCAATGACCTAACAGAAGATCTAAAGAAGGAAATAAGAGAGCAAACAGAGAGATGAAAAACTTCTTTAACAAAAAGTTGGATACATGAAAAGAGAAGTCTTAGACTTGAAATCCTTAGTCAACCAAATCAAAGCCTCAATGGAAAAGTTTAGTAAAGATTAATTTCTGTACAAAATAGAACATTGGCCCTTGAAAGAACTTCTGATAATGAGGACAGGCTGAGTAAGCTTGAATGCACAGATGACAGAAAAGGAAAAAAAAAACCTCACAGAGCATGAGCAAAAGTTTCAAAATATCTGGGATGAAGTCAGAAGAACAATTTAAGAGTAAGAGAAATTGGTATATGAGAAGAAATTGAAATTCAGACAAATGGTATAAAGAACATACTTAATGAAATAGTTAAAGAAAAAATTTCCCATATCAGACTAGAGTCAGAAATGCTCACCCAGGAGCATGTAGGACACCTAATAGGGCTAATCAAAAGAGAAGCCCTCCAAGACACTTCATATTCAAAATGTATAACAGGGAAATCAAGGAAAGAATATTAAAAGCTGCAAGAGAGAAGTGCCAAATTACCTTAAGAGGCACCGATAAGGATCACCTCTGATTTTTCAGCTCAGAGCCTAAAAGCAAGAAGATCTTGGATGGAGATGAAGATCTTTAATGTCTGAATGACCACAACATGCAGCCAAGAATACTATACCCAGCAGAACTCAGCTTCAAATTTGAAGGGAAAATAAGAACATTTCACAATAAGATCAAACTTTCAGCATTCATGAACAGACACAAACATTACAAAGAATTCTCAAAGATAAACTCCAGGTAGAAGAACAAGCAAACACTCCTCAATCTCACAAACAGAGGAAATTCAATAAAGGTGTGCAGTATCAAAAGAACACAAAGTACAGAACTCACTAATAAAACACAATGACTATAAACCACAACCACATAACTATCCTAACACTGAATGTGAATGGTCTCAATGCACCAATCAAAAGACACAGATCAGCAGATTGGTCAAAAATCAAAATCCAACAATATGTTGCTTACAGGAGACCCATCTTACAGCCAATAACATCCATAGATTGAGGGTGAAAGGATGGGAAAAAAAAATATACCAAGTTCATGGCCCAAGAAACCAAGCTGGTGTTGCAGTCTTACATCCAACAAAACATATTTCAACCAAAAACTAGTCAAAAGAGATAAGGTCATTACATCCTAGTAAAAGGAACAATACAACAGGAAGATATGAACATAGTAAATATGTATTCTCCAAACCCCAATATTCTTGTTCCTGAATTCAGTGCAAATACTTTGTCTTTCTCCATTAAGCACAATGTTGGCTATGGGTCTGTCATAAATGGCTCTTACAAAATTAAATTATCTTCCTTTGATCCCTATCTTCTCCAGAGTTTTGAGCATAAATGGGTGCTGAATTTTATCAAAGGCCTTTTCTGCATCAACTGAAATGATTATATGATTATGATTTTTGATTCTGTTTATGTGGTGAATTACATTTATTGATTTGCATATGTTGAAGCAGCCCTGCTTTCCTGTATGAAGCCCACTTGATCATGATATATTATCTTCTTAATGTATTTTTGGATCTGGATGGCTAGGATTTTATTAAGGATTTTAGCGTCAATATTCATCAGGGAAATTTGTCTGTAATTTTCTTTTCTTGATGTGATGTTGTTGGGTTTTTGGTATCAGTGTAATATTTGCTTCATAAAAAGTATTTGGGAGTGTTCCCACCCTTTAAATTTCATGGAAAAGCTTGTAGAGGATCGGTGTTAATTCTTCTGTAAAAGTCTGGTAGAATTCTGCCTTGAATCCATCAGGTCCTGGGCTTTTCTTTTTGGAAGGCCTTTGATTGCTGATTCAATTTTGCTTCCTGAGATTGGTTGGTTTAGAATTTCAATGTTCTCCTGTGTTAACTTGGGAGTGCCGTATGTGGCCAGATATTTGTCCATTTCTTCCAGATTATCAAACTTGGAGGAGTATAATTTTTCAAAATAAGTTCTGATAATCTGAATTTTGGTTGAGTCAGTGGTGATATCTCCATTTTTGTCTTTGATTTTGTTGATTTGCTTCACTTTGTTTTTCCTTTTGGTGAGGTTGGCAAGGGGTCTGTTGATCTTATTTATTTTTCCAAAGAACCAACTCCTTGTTTTATTGATAATTTGTATTTTTTTGTTGTTGTTGTTCTCAGTTTCATTGATTTCAGCTCTGATTTTAGTTATTTCCTATCTCCTATTAGATTTGGGATTGGTTTGTTCTGCTTTTTTCAGGGATTTGAGTTGGAACATAAGACTATTTATTTGGGCTCTTCCCTGATTTTTGATGAAGGCACTCAGTGCTATAAATTTACCTCGTAAGAAAGCTTTCATACTACCCCATAGATTTCAATATGTTGTTTCATCAATCATTCTCATTCATTTCCAAGTGTTTGTTTGTTTGTTTATTTTTTAAGAGAAAGGGACAGTGAGAGAGAGAGAGAGAGAGAATCAATTTTATTTAGTTTTTCATGTGGCTTTTATTGCTTCAAGACTTCATTGTGTACATGGTGCTGGGGTTTGAACCCACATACTCATGCATGCCAGGCAAGCGCCATAACTGCCGAGTCACTGCTCCAGCCGCTCCAAGAATTTCTGGATTTCTGTTCTCAATGCTTCTTTTATCCAA
>PVKS010026680.1:0-28373 GCA_004027875.1 Aplodontia rufa
AAATTAGGGATGACTCCACCATACAACCCTGCTATTCCACTCCTGGGTATCTTTCCAGGGGACTTAGAATCAGCACATTACAGTGACACAGCAATATCGATGTTCATAGCAGCACAATTTACCATTGCTAGGCTATGGAAACAACCCCGGTGTCCCTCACAGGAAGAATGGATCCAAAAACTGTGGTACATTTATACCATGGAATTTTACACAGCAATTAGAAACAATAACATGCAGCCTTCGAGCGTAAATGGATGGTTATGGAAGAGATCATGATGAGTAAAATCAGCTTAACCCAGAGATCTAAGGGTCTATTGTCTCCACTCCTCTGTGGAGGTGGGGACTAGACCCTGGACAATGAGAAAGTTGGTCTAGAAACATGAGTTAAATTCAGATAAGATGTAATGCTTTACAATTTAATACTATTTTTAGAGTTATAACGGGAAGGGGAAGGGAGGGATAAGGGAGGGTAATTGGGGGGGCACTCCTGGGGACAGCTGCAATGTGCAGAATATATACACATCTTATACACATTTTATATTATTTTGTTAAAATCTTGTAAGGTTGCTCAAAATAAAAAAAATAAAAAAAACAAGATGTTTTTCTTCTGTTAACTTCCACCCTCCCTTCTGGATATCTTTGTTCTATTGTAATATTCTGTTTGCAGAACAGAGTTAATAACTTGCTGTGTGCAGCACACGTTGTTTTTAACTTTTCTATACCTTATTTCCTTATAAGCTCTATCTTTAGAAAAACATTCACAAATACAAGATGGAGTCATCACAGCAATCTGCTTCAATATGAACTCCACACCCAATTAAAAGGACAAACTTTCTTTGAAGGTGTTTTATAGATTACCTTTGGTAATGTAAGCATGTTCTTCTCATTCCATCAGCTGTCTCCCCTAAAAGGTATCCTGATGAGTTAAATTTTCTGCTTCTCATTGTAATGGTAATAAAATGGAATTGTGGTAAGAATTATCACTGAAAAACAAGAATGAAGTGAGAGAATGTCTAAGGGGCTTCTGCCTCCACTTTTATGGGGAAGGAAGGATGAAGCAACAATCCTAAATACAACTTGGATAAATTGGGCCAAGGGGTTGGCATCATGGATTTCTAGTTGGGAGATGGAAAGAAGAAAGTGTTTCACCAAGGAGGAATGAAGTCTCAGGAAAAATTCGGATTAAAAATAAAACAATGAGTACAGAGGGACTTCTCATATGACTGTCTCTTGTGTTGTCTTTCCTAGGACTCTCATCATATCCTCAAATATGATGCTTCAAAGAGCAATGCTGATGTTGACATCTATTATAACCATTACCTGGATAAGTTATATAATTTCCCAAAGTTCCACAAAGGTAAGTACAGTTTTCTCCACTTTTACAGTGGTTTTTCATCTGTATTATTACATCATACAGCTATTATCTACTAAACTCTATTCTTTTTAGGCATCATTTAGGCTTATTTCTATAAGTAGTTTGACACAATTCTCTCCACAAATCCTTATATCAAACATTTTAGTTATTTTATTTGTACATGGGTTTAATAGATTTCTTGGAAAGACTCAGGCAAAAAAGTCCTTGAGTTCCATGTTCATTAGAATGCATCTGTGATTTTTATAATTAAAGGTCAATTTGTGTTAGTATAAAAATCCTGGCTCATATTTTGAGTTCCTTATACATTTTGCTGTACTAAAAATTAGCTTAAATATTAATGTTAAAAAGCAAATACAATTTAAGAAAAATACATAAATAGCAATGAAAGATATGGTACATAAAGAACAATCTACAAAAAAAAAAAGAAAAGAAAGAATCACTATACATTTGGACAGCCTAGAAAAGGAAAAAAATCCCAAATACAAAAGTGAGAATATTCAGAATTACAAGCTAAAATTGGTATAATCATAGCCACAGTAGAGAATGTATTAAACAGCTTTAAGTTACTTATAAATCAAACAGACTTCAAATCTGCAAATAAAGGTCTGAGCACAATTTATAAACATATACTTGACTTGGATAAACACTGAGAAGAAGGAAGGTAGTTTAAATTGTAAATTAAAAGATTTACATTAGATATTGTTCTTTTGTAAAATTCATTTGATTCTTTTTAAATATTTTCCATTTTGCTAAGATTTCTTATCTTTCCATTCATTACATTATATTTCCCCTGACTTTATTTAGCATAGTTATAGTAGCTGCTTCCAAGTCCTTATCTAAGTATTTAACATCTAGCCTATCCCAGTGTTGGTTTCCATTAATTTTCCTCCTCCTTTGAAGAAGATTACAATGTTTCTAGCTCCTCCCTTGCTGAGTGATTTCTAAATTGCATCCAGGTTGTTGTGGCTGTTACATTGAAAAGATTGGTTTCTGCTTTACTCCCAAGAACTGTGCTGATATTTTTGAGGTGGCGAGTGATTAACTTAATTCAATTAAACTACAAACATTTTCACCTGTGGTTACAAAGAATTCGCACCTCTGTTGAGTTCTTCTGACTTTGACTATAAACTGCTTTGTGTCTATATAACAGGTGTACTTACGGGGTTAGAGAGTTAAACGACGATCTTATGTTTTGGCTTTTCACCTTCCTTCAAATGACTGCAGTTGAAGGGAAGGGGTTGCTTGTTCTTTTGTGTACACAGCTGTTCCAAAGTCTGCCTGTGTTTGTACACTCTTCTTAACCTGCAGGTAGTCCTGTTGCTGGACCCAAGTCTTCTCTGCTTGATCCTAGAAAGATTATACTCTAAAGCTGAGAGTTGGTGGAAATAAAATTAGATTTCTTGAAGGAGTGGTCCTGAGAAGAAAGAGGGGGCTATCACCCTGAAAGCACCAATTAATATAACTTAGATGTACAAAGTGCTTTATAAAAAAGAAAAGAAAAGCAAGGGATGATGGGCACAGAGACCACATGCTGAATGAGGTTTCTTCCATTCAGAGCCTGTTTTCTTTTCTCTTCTACTTGAATATCTTTGAGTTTCAACAATCCAATTTCATATTATAGGCCAAACCCTATAATTCTTCAATTAAACACATTAATTCTCTCCAAGTTAGATATCATTCCAGTTTTAATTAAAGAACAAGTTCAGCATGTTCTTAGCCTACACTTTTATGTTATCAGAAGATTAGCATCTATCCTCGGCTCCAAAAAACTAAGGGAACACTACTGGTTAGGGAATGTGGGCACCAGTGTTTATCTAGTTTCTTTTTCTGAAAAAGTTGATTCCAATGTTGGTGTTTCAGTCATTCAAAGGCGGTCTTCTTTAGAATTTACAACAATGGACAAAAGGAAAAACAAAGAATAGATTTACAAGGGGCAATTTGAAAAGTAGAACTAATCTAAAAGCTGGTGTTGCTGTTGTCATTGTTAGAGTCATTTTGGTATTTGGTTCACAGTTGAAAATTGCTTTTTGAAGGAGAAACAATACAAGCTACTTGGCCATATATGAAGCAGAAATCTTTTATGTTTTAGTTTATGGTTTTTTTCCTATCATTTATTCCCCACCAATACTCTCATTTCCCTTTTACAAAGGTATGTATTCCACACTTTCTAATAATAGTTCAATTCTTACTCAACACATATATTTTTAAATGTTTTTATTAGTGAGTATAATTACACATAATGGTGGGATTCATGTTGACATAATCATACATTCATGAAATATAATTTGTTCCATTTCAGTCTGGAGTGCTTCCTCTCTCCCACTCCTATTTCCTCCCCCTGTTCATCTCCCTCTACCCCACTGGTCTTCCTTCTGATTATTTATTGTTTTTAATTGGTGCTTTACAGATGTATATAAAGGTGAAATTTTCTATGGTATATTCTCGTAAGTACATAGCATAATTTGTTAATTTAATTCCATAATTCCTCCCCTTTACTTCCCTTCCTCTACTCCACTGAACTCTCTTCTATTTTGACGATACTCCCTTTTTCCCTTTACTTTTATCTAGCTTGTGCATGAGAAAACACTCAACCCTTGACTTTATGAGTCTGACTTATTTTACTTAGCATAATATTCTCCACCTCCATCCATTTCCCAGCAAGTGTCATAATTTCATTCTTCTTTATGGTTAAATGAAACATCATTTTGTATATATACCACATTTTCTTTATCCATTCATCTCTTAATGAGCAGCTACCAAGGTTGGTGCCATAACTTGGCTATTGTGAATTATCCTGCTATGAACACTGATGGGACTGATTCACTAAAGTATGCTGATTTCAGTTCTTTGGAATAAATACCAAAGAGTGGAATATCTGGGTCACATGGTGGTTCCATTCCTATTCTTTTAAGAAATCTTCCTACTGTTTTCCAAAGTTGTTATACTAATTTGGAGTCCCACCACCAATTTATGAGTACACCTTTGCCCCCACATCCTCATTAGCATTTATTATCAGTATTTTTGAATGCCATTATATATGGAATGAGATGAAATCTCAATGTCATTTTGATTTGCATTTCCCTGATTGCTAGGGATGTTGAACATTTTTTCATGTATTTGTTGGCAATTTGTATTTCTTGTTTTCAGAAATGTCTCTTTAGTTCTTTTACCCATTTATTAATTGGGATATTTGGGGTTTTAGAGTTCATTTTTTTCAGTGCTTTTATACATTCTGGATATCAACCCCCCTTGGAGGAGTACCTGACAAAGATTCTCTCCCATTCTACATGTTCTCTCTTCATGCTTTTGTTTGCTTTGCTATGCAGAAGCTTTTTAAATTGATGCTGTCCTACTTACTGATTTTTGGTTTTATTTCTTGAGTTTTTGGTGTCTCATTAAGGAAGTCAGTACCTGAACCAATATGTTGGAGTATTGCACCTATGTCTTCTTCTAGCAATTGCAAAGCTTCCGGCCTGATTCCTAGGTCTTTGATATACTTTGAGGTGATTTTCATACAAGGTGAAAGATAGGGATTTAATTTCATTCTTCTACATGTGGATATACAGTTTTCTTAGCACATTTTTTTAAAAAGGCTATTTTTTCTCCAACGTATATATTTGGCACCTCTGTTGATATCAGATGACTATATCTATGTTGACTTGTCTCTATGTCTTCTTTTCTATTCCATTAACCTTCATGTCTGTTTCGATTCCACTACCATATTGTTTTTGTTACTATTTACCTGTAATACAATTTGAGATCAGGTAATGTGATGCCTCAAGCATTGCTCTTCTTGCTCAGGACTGCTTTGGTGACTTTGGTATTTTCTTCTTCCAAATAAATTTTCAGACTATTTTTACAGTTCTCTGAAGAATGTCATTGTATTTCATGGAAATTGAATTGATCCTGTACAACATTTTTGGTAGTATGGCCATTTTGACAATGTTAATTCTGTGTACCCATGGATATGAGAGCTCTTTCCATTTTCTAAACTCTTCTTCAATTTCTTTCTTCAGTATTCTATAGTTTTCATTGTAGAGGTCTTCCACCTCTTTGATTAGATTTACTACAAGCATGTTTAATTTCTTTGAGTATACTGTGAATGGGATTATTTTCCTTATTTCTTTCTCAGTAAATTCATCATTGGCATGTAGGAAAGCTATCTATTTATGAGTGTTAATCTTGTGTCCTAACACTTTGCTGAATTTTTTATCAACTCTAGAAGTCTTCTGGTGGATTTTTTTTGGGGACTTCTAGATATAGAATCATCTCCTACATCAAAACAGATAATTTACTTTCTTCTTTTCCTATTAGTATCTATTCAATTTCCTTCTCTTGCACAATAGCTAGAGTTTCAAAAACTATCCTGAATATCCTGAATAGGAGTGTCTTTTTCCTGATTTAAGGAATGCTTTGTTTTTCTCCTTTTCAGTATGATGCTGGCATTGGTTTTGCCATATGCAGCATTTACAGTGTTAATTTTCTTCTATCCCTAGTTTCTCCAGCATTTTTAACTGAATGGGTGCTGAATTTTATCAAAACTTTTTCTGCATCTATTGAGGTGATCCATGATATTCTTGTCCTTAGTTCTATTTATGTGGTGAAATACCTTGTGTATGTTGAACAAACCTTGCATTCCTGGGATGAAACCCAATTGATCATGTATTTTCTAATGCAGTTTGCCAATATTCTACTAAGAATTTTTGCATTTATGTTCATTAGGGATACTGGTCTGACATTTTCTTTCTTTGATGTATCTTTCTTAGGTTTTGATATCAGGGTGATACTGGCTTCATAAAATAAATCTGGCAATGTTCTTTCCCTTTCTATTTCATAGAATAATTTGAGGAGGGTTGCCTTTAGTTTGTCTTTAAAGGTCTGGAAGAACTCAATTGAGGATCTGTCTGGTCCTGGGCTTTTCTTTATTGGAAGGCTTTGAATTGCTGCTTCAATCTCATCACTTGATACTGGTCAGTTTAGGTTTTACATATCCTCATCATTCAAATTAGGTAGGTCATGTTAGTCTATATTTTCCAGATTTTTTTAGTGTAAATTTTCAAAATAGTTTTCAATGAGTCTCTGGATTTCAGAAATGTCTATGGTGATAGCTACTGCTTCATGTCTAAATGTATTTACTTTGGTCTTGTTTTTCTTTTGTTTAGTTTGGCTAAGGATTTATGGATCTTGTTTAACCTTTTAATGAACCAACTCTGTTGCATTTAATTCTTCATTTTTATTAATTTCATTAATTTCAGCACTGATCTTAATTATTTCCTCCCTTCTATTGATTTTGCAATGCTTATTCTTCCTTTTCTAGAGTATTGAGATGTAGCATAAGATGATTTATTTGGTATCTTTCTAACTTTTAATGTAGGTATAAAACGCTGTAAATTTTCCTCACAGAACTGTCTTCACAGCTCCAGAGATTTTGATATGTTGTACCTCTGTTCTCATTTGTTTCTAAGATTATTTTATTTCTTCCCTTATACCTTCTATGATCTATTTCTTATTCAAAATTTTATTGTTTAATTTCCAGGTGTTAACAGTGGATTCTTTCTTTTTATTGATTTCTAATTTCATTCCATATAATCTGGTAGGATGCAAGGCATTATCTCTATTTTGTTATTTGCTAAGACTTGTTTTGTCTCCTAAAATACAGTCTAATTTAGAGAAGGTTCCATGTACTGCTGAGAAGAAAGTGAATTGTCAATGGATGAAATATTTTTATAAATGTCTGTTAATTCCATTTGAATATATATATATATATATATATATATATATATATATATATATATAAATTCTGATGAGTCTTTACTTAGTTTATGTCTGGATGACCTATCTTTGGTGAGGAAGATGTGTTAAAATTACCCAGTAGCATTGTTTTGGGATTTATTTGATTCTTCATATTGAGTAAGGTTTGGTTTATTTATACAGGTGCACCAGTGCTGGGAGCATAAATACTTAAAATCATTATACATTGTTCTCAGATGATTCCCTTAACCACTATGAAGTGAGCTTCATAACCTTTTCAGATTAGTTTTGACTTGAAGTCTATTTTGTCAAATATAAAAGTAGCTACTCCTGCTTGCTTTTGGACTTCATTTGCATGGTGCATCTTTTTCTAATCTATCATCTTCATTCTGTGGTTTTCTTTGCCTATAAGGTGAATCAATCCCTTTTTTTAAAAATATGATTAGGTTTTGTTTTTTTAATCCATTATGCCAATCTATATCTGTTGATTAGAGAATTTAGACTATTTACACTGTTTGATTAGAAAGAGATGGTTTTTATTTCCTGCCATTTTATTTATAATTCACTCAATTCTCCACTACTCTACTGAGATTCATCTATACATTAGCTCTAATATTTATTTTTCATTTCTTTTGCATGTTTTTATTGAGGGTATTTTATAGTACAAGATTTGTGGTTATGAATTCTTTTCATTTTTGCATATCGTGGAAGGCCCTGAGTTCATCTTCAATTCTGAAGGATAGTTTTCCTGGATATTGTAACTTTGTGTGGCACTTGCTGTTCTACAGAGCTTATTCTAAACCTCCTATATTTTAGGGTCTGGGTTTAGAAATCAGTAGAAATTCTACTTGGTTTATCTCAATATGACCAGCTGTTTTCCTATAGTGGCTTTTAAAATTCTATCCTTATTCTGGTATCAGGCATTTTAATTATAATGTGTCATGGAGAGTCTTTTCTGATCTTATCTATTTGAGGTTCTAAATGCCTGCTGTATTTGGATATCCAACTCATTCCTAAGGTTTGAAAATTTTTATGGCATTATTTCATTGAAAAGGTTATACATTCCCTTGGGTATACTTCAGTGCCTTCTATACCAATCATTCTTCTTTTTTATCTGTTGATGTTATGTAAGATTTCTTGAATATTCTGGTAATGGTCTCTTAACATCTTTTCTTTACTGTCAACTTTACTTTCAACTTTACATGCACTTTATCTTCAAGGCCTTAGAATTTGTATTCAATGAGGGTCTAATCTACTGGTGATGTTTTCAACTGAATATTTAATTTGATTCATTGAGTCTTTTCTAGGATATGTTTCATTCTTTTTCAGAATCTTTATTGCTTTATTGAAGAGATCTTTCATTTCCTTTATTACATCTCTTACATCTTCTTTTAGCCCACTGAACCATTTAATTATGAACTTTCTAAATTCTTTATCTGATATTTCCTCCACTTTAGTTTCAAAGGAATTAGTTGTTTAGCAGGCTGTATGAGAGGTGTTTTCCCTTTGCTTTTCATATTGTTTGTGTTTCTACCCATCTGCTGAGATAATTATTTCTTCTACTTTTATGAAAGGGACTATTTAATGAGTTTCTTTCCCTCAACTGCCCCCAAGTTGGGTAAATATTCAAGCATTGATACTTCCCCTCAATGTGTATTCTATGTCCAGGATCAGCAACACTTTGGGAGAAGATATTAAGCCCTATTAACTGCAATCATTTCAGAACAAATGCATATGTTAGTAAAACTTAGGAAAAGAAACATATTTAAAGTATTCTTCAGAGTTCCTCTAATTTGAGGGGAAATATAGTAATGTTCTTGAATATACTGAGAAATTAGTTATTAAAGATATCAAAATTATAATATAATATGTGGAGAATAAGTAGGGGGAGAGAAGAGAGAGGGAGGTTTGGGAGGGATCTAGGAAGACAACACTGTAGCACACTCTTTATCCTCCTAAGAATCCAACTAATACTTATGCAATTGTTTAATACCGGAAAATTCACAATCTAAGCATTTATATCACTTGTAGGGGTGAAATATAAAAGAATCAAGAAAATGGGGTGGGGGTGATGTGGGGATAATTCTGGTTTAAGAAAATATGCATATCATTGTTACTTTATAACATTTATGATTGTACAATAACTCAACTCCTTAATAAAAAAAAGTAAAGTAAATAAATAAATAAATGTCATGGTTAACTGAAGGTATATTCATTTAAAATTTTCATAAAATTAAACCAAAAATCCTATTATGTTTAAATTATTATGTTATAAAGGGTTTCAAGGGGGAAAAGAGAAAAATGGGCAAAGGATAAAAAGGAAAATAATATTCAAGAAATCTTACATCTCTTTCTAATCAAACAATGTAAATAGTCTAAACTCTCTAATCAACAGATATAGAAGAAGGGCCTGAAATTTACTATTAGAAATATTCAAATATGACAAAAACTTTTCATAAAATTCTGAGAAGTCAACAGATAACACACACAACAAATTTTTTTTCATTACTAAGGAATTGTTCTTAAATTGATGTGAACATGTTATGACAAGAAATCATCCTGAATATTAAAAAAAATTCAAAGACTATAAGTCTCAAGGTAGAACAGAAGCACTCATTTTTTAAAAAATCACATTATATTCAATACTTCATAACTAAATTATGCGTGTTATTATTTTGTTCTTTATCTAACGTTTTTATTAGCCAAATAAAAGGGACATAATTATGTCATAACAAACAATTTTAAACTTCTGAATGACTATTATCTCTCATGTTATAGTGCTTCAAATTTCTTGGTAAAAGTGTAATATCTAAAAAATAAATCAGGAATAGCATTCCCCATGTATGAATTCTTTAATCTATTAGACTGAACCAAAATACATACATTTTAATGTAGATAATATAGTTTAAAATAGCCTATTTTTCTATTATTTATGAAAAACATTAGTTGTCAGGGCAATAAAAGATCTGTCAAAGAGCAGATTAAATCTTACCTCCACTGCTAAAGCTGCTATTGGTCATGATGATTCAGAAGATTAGGCATGAAAAGTAGTAGTATAAGGGAAATCCTGGCAGACCCTGAAGGTAATAGATTCACAAGAAAATAAACTGTGCCCACTTATATGCCCCATAAACAGTCAAGAGCCAAAGATAGAAGACTATCCAACTCATAGCCACTCTTCCTGGATCTGAATGAAAAAAGGCGGGAAGGGAAGCCTGCTTCGTCCTTTACAATTCTCATACCTCTATGGGTTACTTGTTCATCTGATTTTATTGCTCAGAATTTTTAAAATGTTGAAAGTTAGTTTATTGGATGTTGGCTAACATTCTTGTCTTGTTCCTGAGTTTGAAAGTATTTAAAGCATTACATTTATTGACTTTCAATACTAAATAAATTTTGAAATATATCAAATGCTTTTTTTGACAAATGTAGGCCCAATAGGATAAGTTTGGAAAAAAAATCATGAGATTTTGTGTGTAACTCATTAAAATACAAATTACAGTGAGAAATTTTTTCTGTGTAAACATTTCTTGAGCCATCTTTACAATCCCCAATTAATCCATAAACACCTAAGAAAAATGCACACAAAGACTCCTATATCCATAAAAACTATTTTGTATTTACATAGATTTTTATATGTAACTTTCTGGAGAAAGAGAATTATAAGCCATGTTTGTGAGTGTAATAGATCTATATTTTCTGGTACTTGTTCATCAGCCTTAGTATAAAATATTTTTGTGTCTCACAAAAGAAATCGGAAAGTTTCGTGTCATTATACAATTAGCAATACTTGTGCTTACCAATAAAAACTCCTCAGTCTTTGACTTTGGGAAGTGAGTAAAATGGAAAAAGTTTTATCACCATGATTATATGGTTTTTAATACTTGTGTATGTAGCTTAATTATTTTCTATTCCATTTCTATCCCCTATTGTGCAAATTCAACCTGCATTTTATATTTTCAGATGTATGTAAAAATATTCTTATTTGGGATTTTATTTATTTGCATCTCAAAAGTTTTGTTACTCTTCTAAGTTTTCTCAAAGATTCAACTTAGGTTCTGCTCATCTTTATTTTTAAATTTATCTCATTTCTTTCTTTCTAGTCTCTTACAGTTTACTATGCCATTATTTTCACCAGCTATCAGGGTATTACTAATTGATGCTGAGCAAGGTGCAGCCAGGCATTAATTTTTTTTGTTTCATTTTAAGCTTTACCTGTATTCTAGAAAGATAAAGGATTGACAAGCAGTGATCTATAATCACTATGCTCAAGCTTACGGGTGCAGGATGCATATCAGGCTTTGGCAACACAGATACTCCAGGACAACACATTTATTAGCTATTGTTTAGTTGATCTGGACCGCAGTCTGAGAATTCATATTTTGAGGAAAGCTTGGCAGGTGCTTCTAATTATCAACAAGGATTGGAAGCTGTTGAATTTGAGCAGCTATGGAACACTGTCCAGTGCTAAAGTTATCAGTGACTTCTAAAGTTGTACTGAAGGTGGCTCCATTGCGCAATGGATAGCGCATTGGAATTCTAACGTTGTACTGATTTCTAAATAAAAAGTTAGCAGATTTTTAGGTGGTTTGGGAGAAGTGAGAAGGTATCTACAAATGTAAGAGAAGAAAATATTAGGAAAGAAACAAGAAATAAAAGAAAGGAAGGTCAGCCCCTAAAATTAAAAGTAGTTAGTCTTGTCAAAATAGAGTATATGAGACAGAGCATGAGAACGAGGAAGTTTAAAGAGGCCACAACACAAAGCCAATGGGGACACTGGACTTCATTCCAAGAATCATGAGAAGTCACTGAAGGGCTTCATGAACGGAAGAGACACAAGTGGAGTTTTGCTTTAGGACTGACAATGGAGAAAATCAAATGGAAAGAAAACAGGATTATCCTCTTGAAGCCTGAAGAAGGTCTTCACACTTGAGGTGATTATTATAATCCAGGAGATTAAAATGGTAACTAGGAGGAAAAGACTAGTAGTCAAAGATAGGAGGTATTTATGTAACACTAACAGAAAATAGTATTGGGTATAAAGTATATATGAAAAGGAACAACACATGCATCAACATCAATTTATTACTCATATGTATTCTCTGAGCTATATTTCTTACATTGAATATGTTTATCTATAAGGCATTCTCTAAAATATTGAGGTAAAAACCAAGTCTTATATTTACAAAAAAAGTCAGAAAATTTAAATACCAATGATAAAATGTGAAAAATTAATCATTAGTAAAATTCAAATTCATGATGAGTAAAAATGACTGGAAACATGACCATTTCATAGCATGTCACATTTCTTCTCATTTCAGCCTTGGTCTGCTATAAATGTACCCGTCAGTTTATATCATTGCAACATTTCCATGAAGTCCTCATGTCCTGAAATACCAATGAACCAAGTAAAATCACCAACAGAGACTGAACTCAGAATAAAGGACATCCTACAGAAACTAGACCAGCTGATGCCACCCAGACCCTTCACCCATGTGAATACCACCACCAGCGCCACACACAGCACAGTCACCATCCTCAACCCTCAAGACACATACTGCAGGGGGGACCAGCTGGATATCCTGCTGGAAGCCCGGGACTACCTGGGACGCAAGAAGCAATATGGTGGGGACTTCCTGAGGGCCAGGATGTCCTCCCCAGCCCTGAAGGCAGGTGCCTCAGGAAAGGTGACAGATTTTAACAATGGCACCTTCCTTGTCAGCTTCACTCTGTTCTGGGAGGGCCCTGTCTCCCTGTCTCTCCTCCTCATCCATCCCAGTGAAGGAGTGTCAGCTCTCTGGAGAGCAAGGAACCAAGGCTATGATAAAATTACTTTCAAAGGTAAATTTGTTAATGGCACAAACCAAGTCTTCACTGAATGTGGCCTGACCATAAATTCTCATGCTGAACTATGCACATACCTGTACGGAAGAGAACAGGAAGCCTTCTACTGCTTGAAGCCTCTACACATGCCCTGTGAGGCCCTGACCCATGTGTCCACCAAGAACAGAGAAATTTCTTATCTTTCTGTCAAGGAAAAAAGCCTTTTGCATAAGTGAGTATATTTTTCAATACAATGAGAGGTGCCCCTAAGCAGGGTTTCACTGTCCATCTCAATACTGACTGCTAGCCTCTCAGAGGCCTCCTCTACTAAAGCTCTGATCAGACAGTTGATATCTTCATGTGCCTCCCAGTTCCCAACTCCACATCACAGTTTACGTTTTCCTTAACTTGCTGAATAAAAGAGAGATGCACAATGTGGAACTATATAATATATATGCCTCTATTTCTCTGTAACAACCAGAATTTTTATATTCAGTCATGTATTTTAATAAGTACATAGGTTTTACAAAATACTTTCTGTGGAAAACACTTTTGTGTTCATAGATGTTTCACTCAAAAGAGATTCCTTAATAAGTATATGACAACATCATGCTCCTTCACCTCCCATATTAAATTCCACAGATTCTGCTATTTAAATGTTTTTTGCATTCCATCCTTTCTCTCCATGCCCAGTGCTACTATCCAAGTTGAGACCATCATCAGCTCACCTAGATCTGACTGTGGCAGCTTCCCACCTAGTCTCCCTACCACCAATCACATTCTCCTTGAATCCACTCTATACTGCAGGCTGAGAAATATTTCTAAAAAGTCAACTCCTATGGGTCATCTCCAGTTGATCTCATGGTTAGAGATGCCTCAGTGTACACTGCTCTGGGTGGAGGAGTCTGCCTCCCCATGTTGTGACCTATCTCCACTGATCTCATTGCCCATGTTTCCCCTATCAGTCCTGACTGCAGATACACCATGCTTTTCTCCCCCTGATCACAAACAGATGCTTACTCCCTGGTCCCCCTGTTTTCCATTAAGATGGAAAACTTTTCATTGCTTACAATGAACCATCGGAGTCTTTTCATAGGCCATTTCAAGGATTTGCAAGAGGAAACTCACCACAAATCCTAGAACTATGAGCCAAGCCCTGAGACACTTATCAGTTCCAGAGTCTTTTGTTCATTTGCTAATTTTCCATAACATTCCCTCTATTTCTTTTCACTTTCCATTCTGCCAAAATGTATTCCCCTAGCTCATGGAGACTTATTTTCTCTATGGGACAATAGAATACTAGGTTTGAACACCCCCTTTCTTAGCAGTTTTCAAAGTCAAGTTTAGAGTCTTTTTTCCACAAGCTTTCAAAAAAAATATGTTTAGAAGATGTATGAGTAAGCACCAACCATGGAAAAATAATACACATTCCAGAATCTCACCCAGTTATCCAAGTTCTGCCTGCTGATTATTAGTCTATGACTCACTTCTGAAAAGTAAAAACATAGTTGGGTTTCTGTTCCTTCTGTTATCACTGATAGTGCACTCATCAAATCTCTTCCTACCCACTAATTATCCTTATGCCTAAATCCCAGTTAGGATGAAAATATGTTATCCTTTTCTGTCGTGGGACTGGACCTAAAAACCCATTCATAACACAGAATAGCATACCACTTACATCAGTTGTACCTGGTTCCTGACTCCATCCCCCAACACACACACACAGGTTTGAAACAAAAGTGAATCAAAGAGAGGGTAGATGTTAAAGCAGGAAGAGTTAGTCTTTCATCCAATGCAGGAAACACATATAGTATACATCTATTCATTTCTCAGATTGATCACTACTTTTTAGCAGCTATTTTGATAGATATAAAGGTGACCACAATAGATACAGACAAATGCACTACCTTTCTTCCTAAATTTTATTGTATTCATAAAGAAAGTATGTAGAAAAGATTGAAGGTGAACACAATAGGAAAAATAGGTAAGGGAGGAAGCAGGAACCCTGTGATAAGAGGCCTATGTGTAATGATAAGGATTCCAGAAGAAAACCAAGGACATTTAAAACAATAATGTAGCAACATTTACAATTGGAAAACATGCTTTGGCAGTTGTGTTGAAGAATTTAGTAGAGATAAAGCTGAGACAGTCTGGCCAATTAGAAGCTCACAGTAATTCAAGAAAAACATGTGAAGTAGAAGTAGACAGAGAGCTCAATTCTAGGACACACTGCAACAGGTAAATAGGATTGTTCAGGACTTTAGGTACTCTCAGCAGGGTAGAAAGGCTTCCAAGGGCTGGGAATACAGCTTTGTGGCAGAAAGATTGACTAACATGCACAAGGCCCTGGTTCAATCCCCAGTATAAAAACAAACTCACTCAAATGCTGTGGTGCATGCCTGTAATCACAGCAGCTCCAGAGGACAAGGCAGGAGGATTGCAAATTGACAGCCAGCCTCAGCAATTCAGTGAGACCCTAGGAAACTCAGCAAGACCCTGTTTCAAAATTAAAAATGAAAGAAGGCCTGGGGTTATGGCTCAGTGATTAATTGCCACTGGATTCAAGTACAAAAAAAAAAAAAAAGCCAACCAAAGAAAGAAAGAATATCTTTCAAAATCCTAATTCATTTGCAATGCTGACTAGGTCTAAACTTTAAAACAATAGTTTTCAGTTATAGAAAATTTAAAATTATCCTTCACTTACAAGCAGATGATTCATGTTGCCTGTGGTAAGTGGACATAGGGGACATACAACAGGCTAATTTGTTTGTTTTTTATTTTTGAAGGTCCAAAGTGGGAGTTGAAATGATGAAAGACCTTAAATATATTCATGTCTCGCAATGTAACAGTAAGTCTGCTCTGTCCTGTGGTGGATGCTGCCTAGCATGTGTCTTACGCAGGGGAAATTTAATCAGTGTTAACTCTATTAATTGTAGGGGTTTTTTTTTTACTTGTAGTTTTTCTGAAACAAAATCCCTAGCAGGTTTCTGTGATCTCAATCATGCTGGACTTTATAAGGAAAACTCAATTAAAGAAAATTATTTCAGATGGGGTGATACAGGGGGAAAATTAAATTATTCCAAACTCTGTTTATAACATATTTCATCTTGGTTCATCCTAAAGTAGAAAATAAAGTATCCTACATTCATCTCCCAGGGTCTGCAGTGCTGTGAAAATGTCTTTTATGGATACCCATGGTTTCAGAACAGGAATACTGCGGTTTGGGTTTCCTAATCTTTGTTAGCATACCTTCCAACTTTTAGTTGATGCACTTTACAATTTTATATGGCATTTCTATCTTTTAAAATGTTTTAATGAAAAGCAATGTTACATATTATAGAATAATATTTATACTACCTTAGCTTTAAAATAACTGCATAAAACCTGAGTTTATCAGTAACATTCATAACCTTGGTAACTCATAATGTTTTGTCATCAGAATTTATTCATCTGTTCAGGAAATGTTTATAGAGGGTCTAATAGATATGAGGCATTAGGGGCAACTGGATAAATCAAATGCTCATTAAACTTGTGATCTAAAAAATATTTAATCTACCAACTGTATGAAGATAGCAAAATGACAAAGGACTTATATTAAAGTTAATATTTGACTGAGCCCTTTAAGAGTATCAGAGAAACCTGTAGTCAGAGAAATCTCATAAAGATCATGGATTGAGTATCAGATTTAAATAAAAATAGTAGAGAGAATCAGTTAAATTTAAGTAATTTGTAACTGCTTATGTCTACATACATTGAGATAGAGGAAAAATCTTGCATAACACACATACTAAAACAGTATTCCTTACCAGAAGCAATTCTAATTTAATATTCTTCCCTGCATTTTTAAATCTGAAAAATATTTTCATCTGATAATTTTGTTCATGAGCAAAATTATGATGGACCTTGTTCAACAGGCCAGTGGTAAGCATATGATGGAATGTAGCAAAGGATGGACCTAGAAAAAGAGAAAAATACTAAATCATGACATTTCTTAAGTGCTATGCTGGGGATTTCAGTTTTTATTTGGAAAGCTTAACAAAGCCACAGAGACCAACTGTGGAGGACAGTGGTATGATCCGCCCTTGTATTTTAAAAACCAAATTCACAATTGAAAAAAAAATGAGTGTGACATGTAGAAACTTAAAATACCTTACAAGGAATATAAAAACTATTTATAAATAGAAGAAAATATACTCTTTCTGGATGAGATGACTTCATACTGAAAGGATGTCAGTTTCCCCTGCATTAATTTCTTATTGTTGCTACAACAAAGTAGCTTTCAATAAGAACGTAACAATTTAGTGTTGTTCTTTTGAAGCCCAATTATCAGTCTCACTGAGATACAATCAAGTTAGAACAGGCCTGTGTTCTTTTCTAGAAGTTCTAGGGAAGAATCCATTGTATCTTTTCAGCTTCTAAAAGTTGCCCTCCTTCCTTGTAGCTCCATCCTCCAACTCCAAAGACACCACATTACATTTTTCTGGTCCACCCTTTGCCTCCCTCTTCCACTGTGGAAGACTAATGAGATTGCATTGGGATCCCTCCCTCACATAATCCAGGATTATCCCCATATAAAACTCTAAACCTTTATTCACATATGGAAAATCCCTTTGGCCATGGAAGGCAACATATACATAGGTTTGAGGAATTAGGTATCTGGTATCTGCAAGGGTTTGGCTTTAGTACCCAACTTGGACGCTAAAATATGCAGTCTGCAGATGCAAAAATTCATTATTTTATTTTTATTATTTTTGAGTAGATAGAAATTTATTTTTCACAATTCTGGAGGCTGGACGTTCAAGATCAAGTTGCACCAGATTTAAAGTCCTTCACATAAAACGGCATGGTATTTGCATATAATCTACCTATATGCTTCCATGTGCTTTAAATTATCTCTAGATTGGGGGGGCTCTTGGGAGTAAATCTAATTTTCAGAATTTATATATATATATATATATATATATATATATTATACTATTTTGTTAGAAGCATGTTTGATTGTTCAACAAATTTCTTAATAAAAAATTATCTCTAGATAATTTATAATACTTCATAAAATGTAAATGCTATGTAAATAGTTATTATAATGTATTGTTTAGGAAACAGTAACCAAAAAAACCCTACATGTTCAATACAGGGAAAAATGAAACTTTTTCTGAATATTTTGCATTCATGGTTGGTTGAATGTACAGATGCAGGACCCATAGATACAGTGGGTCAACTGTACAGTAGTACCATGTAATGAAGTTCTATTCTGTGGATATAGGCAATCAGAGACTGCAAGGTCTATAAGGGACTAGGCAAGGAAGGTAAAGCAGAGGCTTATCGTAATCCCCTGATGTCCATTCCATTTTTTTTTAGGTTTTTTGTTTTTGTTTTTATTTTTTATTAGAAGTATATAGAAATACAGTTGAGGGGGAAACACTATCAAAGCATTAGCAATTGATATCCATTCCTTTATCCCTCATTAGTAAAAGAATTAGCTGGACCCAGGGCTAGCTGGACCTTGGGGTTACTTATGGACATGACTAAATTTTTTCAAGGAGTGTTGGATAGAAGTGATTTGGGAAACCTGTAGAGAATGCCTTTAAAAGCACAACTTGACCACCTCTTCCATTTCTCTCCTTGCTACTAGCTGAACTGTAGATTAAAATGTGAGAAAAGAAATAGCCCTGTTAGACTGAGAGATTGAAGCCATATGTTAAGAATGGTAAGAAGAACAAGATAAAAGAAACTAGAGTTGGACTGGAGCAGTGGCTCAGCAGTTATGGCGCTTGCCTGGCATGCGCAAGGATGTGGGTTCAAAACCAGCACCATGTACGCGATGAAGTGTCAAAGCAAAGAAAGCCACATGAAAAACTAAATAAAATCAATTCTTTCTCTCTTACTGCCCTTCTTTCTCTTTAAATAAAATGCAAACAAACAAAAAAGAATCTAGTGTCCCTCATACCATACAACATCACATTAATCCTGGCCTGCTCATTCTACAACTGCTACATGAGGGACAAATACATTCCTATTTTTAAATAATTATCTTTGCCTTTCTTATAGCATTAAAAAACTTATTTCCTATCTATTCCACTAAGTGGTATCAATACAGAAATGCTGATGTAACAAAACTTAAACTGTAATGACTGGACATATAGGTCCATAGTAGTGTTTACCTAGCATGCATGAGGCTCTGGATCCCATGGCAAGCACACACACACACACACAAAACAACAACAACAAAAAAACACCCAAGTAATGTAAAATATGAGGCACTGACTCAGAAGTGCGATAGCAGCATAGGCAATGGCAAATGGCAAGCAAACATGATATCAGATATCTCATGTCCTTTGTTATAACATCGCTATCAGTTAAATGTTCTGCCACATGGATTACCTTGGAGGGAAGACCATGACAGACCCTGCAGTTACAGTAGAAGAGGCTGCAATATTGGTTTGTTCTGGATGCTGCTTATCACTTTTAGCAAAGTCTTACAGAAAAAACTTTATGTCAAATTGTTTTTAACTGCTTGAAGTTTTTACAATGTACAAATATTATTACATTTTTAAACATGGAAATTAAGAATATTTGAAACAAAGGTAATTGGTTGCATAACAAGTACACCAACTGGAAACCCACTAATGTTATTCAGATTAGACAACAGACTTAGGTCACTACAGCATCAGAGGGGTGCCAAAGAAAGGAAAGGACACTGAAATTTACCTAATGACCATAGGTGGGAGAAAATAAGTAAGAAAAAGTCAACAGGACTCGAAATCTCCCAAAAGAATGAGTATCAGGATATAAAATAAAGCTGATGATCAAAAAGTAGCATTAGTAAGAAATATAACAATAGGAAGAAGAGAGGAAGAGATAAGGAAAGGGAAAGACTAAGAAAAAAAAGGATGAATGTTTAACATATGCCACTAAGACCACTCACCACAAGGATCTGTTACCAGAGAGTGAAGAGAGTAAAGAGAAATGCCAAATTGGAATGAAGATTCCTGTCCCTGGTGGATACACTTTACAAGGAAGGTGGATAAAAACATTTTGCAACCAGACTGAGCTATATACAAATAAGATAAATGGCTGCTTGAAAGGAAAACTCATTTACCTCCTGGGAGACTCTACCCTGCGTCAGTGGATCTACTACTTACCCAAAGTTGCAAAATGTATGTAGTTATTTTATATTCTTTTGGAAATTAAGTCTGATTGTATAAAGCACTTTTAATGAGATCTCTATATTTTCTCACTTGAGCTGTTCTGTTTTTGATTTTACGTAGCTTTTTAAATTTCAAGTTTTTAAATACTCTCATAAGAAATTATTTTCTCCTTATAAATTCCAATAAAAACTTCACAATTTGAATGAATTTTCACATTTATGAACTGGTACTCTCCCTCAAAGGGTAGGATGCACCCAACAAAAATATTCCAGGTGGGTATTGTATATGATTGGATGTTCTTATTAAAAATATTAATCACTGACTTCTGGTTAAAGATCTGTTCACTTTTTACTAGCACTGAAATTTTTTGATCTTCATGGAACTGGAGTTTTTAAGAAACATTTGCTTCTGGATGCTGGAAGTCACACCCAGATTCAATGGAAAAAACACAGCCATCCTTTCCTCACCATTCATTTCTACTCTGTGATAGATGATGGTTATATCCCTTGGGAAATTGACCGACTATCAGGTGACAAAAACACAGTCATCGTCATTACCTTTGGCCAGCACTTCAGACCCTTCCCCATTGACATCTTCATCCGCAGAGCCATCAGTGTCCGAAAGGCTATTGAAAGACTCTTCCTAAGAAGCCCAGCCACTAAAGTGATCATTAAGACAGAAAATATCAGGGAGATGCACTTAGAAACAGAGAGGTTTGGAGACTTCCATGGTTACATTCAGTATCTTACCCTGAAGGACATTTTCGAAGATCTCAACGTGGGTATCATTGATGCCTGGGACATGACCATTGCTTACGCCGCCAATAACCTCTATCCACCTGATGATGTGATTGGAAATCAGATTAACATGTGCTTAAACTACATTTGCTAAAGAAAAATTATATAAAATCACTAGGAAACACTTCCTACAAATAATACCATGTTCACTGTCAACTAAGTTTTATTCATATTAAGGACTAGGAAAATCAACCTTAAAGGAATCCATTTTGGAGTCCTTTGTCCTTAAGTAGGACAATGACAAGGGAGATGAAATGCTAAGCCAAGAAAATCAGACATGAAGAATAATTATAACATGCCTTGAGCTTTTCTGCATGTAATAATAAATATTTTTACACTTTAGGTAAGTTTGGGTTATGATTTTTGTTAATTCTGGCTGAACTTGCAAAAAAGAAAAAAAGGAAATATGATTTTCACATGTTCTAAAACAATCACCTTTCTCTGTAAAGATAGAGATAACAAATATCTTAGAATCTGAAGGGTATATTGCCTCTATTACAATTGTTCCACTCTGCACTTAAGTACAAAACCAGCCACAGACAATGTGTAAAAAAATGAGTTTGGTTATGTTTCAATAAAACTTTATCAGTGAACACTGAAATTTGAAAGCTATGCAATTTATACATGTCAAAAAATATTATTTTTCTTTTGATTTCCCCCAACTATTTTTTTAAAATTTGTTCAACATAGTCTTAATCGTTGTTACACATTCATGAAAGCATGGATATTGACAAAGCAAGCCAAGGCCAAAGCAAGTTCATGGTCTCCCCCCTTTGACTTCTTCCTGTTCCCTTGTTTCCCCTACTTTACCCCTATGTTAGTTGGGCTTTTCATGGATGTTGAGGGTTTCCAACTGAATTGATAACCTCCCTACTCCCTTCCTCCATTCCCTGACAACTTTCTTCACCCCACCCCCAGCATCATAGACATGATTCCCCTTGGTCATGTAAAAATCCACTCATGTTGAGGTTATTATTTACCTTAGCCAACTTTCAATCTGTCAGATTGTGTTCTAGCTTCCACATGTGAGAGAAAACATTCAGCCCTTGAGTCTCTGAGTTTGGGATATTTCACTCAGCATAATTTTTTCCATCTCCATCCATTTGGCTGTAAATGCCATGATATTATTCTAATAGCAGAGTAGAACTCCACTGCATATATGTAACAGTTTTTGAATCCACTCATCCAGGGAGGGGCATCTGGGTTGGTCCCATAGTTTAACTATTGTATATTGAGCTGCTATAAACATTGACGTAGCTGTCTCTCTGTAGTATGCCGATTCTAGCTCTTTTGGGAAAATACCCAGGAGTGGGATAGCTGCATAACAAGGTGGTTCCAGCCCTAGTTTTTTGAGGAGTCTCCACACTGCTTTTCAGAGTGGCTATACAAGCTTACAGTGCCCCCAACCCCCAATACTGTGATAGTGTTCCTTTCTCCCCACAACCCCTCCAGCATCTGTTATTATTCGTATTCTTTATTTTTGCCACTCTGAAAGGATTGAGGTGGAATCTCAGTGAAATTTTGATTTGCATTTCTCTGATTGCTAGTGATGTAAAATATTTTCTCATACATTTATGGGCTATTTGGACTTTCTCCATTGAGAAGGTTCTATTTAGTTCTGTAGCCCATTTATTTATTGGATTATTTGCATTTTTTTCCATTCCATTTTTTTTAGTTCTTTGTAAATTCTGGTTAATGGTCCCCTGTTGGAAGTATAGGAGCAAAGATTTTCTCCCATTCTGTATGTTCCCTCTTGACACTCTAGACTAAATCTTTAGCTGTTCACTCACGTAAACAAATGAGTGTTCTTATGTTTCAATAAAACTTTATTAGTGAACCCTGAAATGTGAATTTTATGCCATTTATACACATCAAGAAATAATATTTTTTAATTTCCACCAACTGTTTTAAAATAGAAAAACCATTCCAGCAAAGGCCACACTGGGTCAGCTTCCTAGGGCGCCTGCCCCACAGACCCAAGTTGGGGACCTCAGCTTGGCTGCCTTGAAGTGAACATCATTCCTCTGCCACAGTCTGCTACTCTGACTTCTGTCTTGTCTCAGACCCACAGCAATGGAGCTGTCAGAAAGGACATGGACTGAAAATTATTAAGGCAAAGCAGATCTATTCTTTTATTTCTTTTCTGGATCAAAAGGACTTTGCTAAGCCCTGCTCAGGACCAACCAGAGGAGGTTCCCTGCCTGGAGCAGCACTGCTTACCTATGCCCAGCATTCCTGTTTGGGCCTATTTGAGTCCCACTGGAAGGCACTCAGGACACCACCCATAGGACCTCCATCCACAGCAGACCTGCTCAGGACCTACCAGGGGAGATTCCCCTGCTGGAGCAGCCCCACCTACCTGACACTGCATGTTCCAGTTGGGGCCTGTTTGAGATCCACAGGAAGGTGCTCAAACCACCACTGGTAGGACCCCCATCCAGAGCTGCCCTGCTCAAAACAAACCATGTGAGGTTCCCCGCCTGGAGCAGCCCCACCTACGAATATCCCACATTCCTGTTGGGGCCTGTTTGAGTCCACCAGGAGGTAGGACTACATTCTAGTAAATTCAGATTTTAATCTTGAGCCTGGAACCAACAGGTAGAGCAACACAAGGACCCAGGCATAAACAGCATCTGGAGGAAGGTTACCTTCAAAGAGTTGGTGGCTGATCTGACCCTTCGACTTGCAAGGAAAAAAACACCTGGAGAACTAACTACCTTCCCCTCAGGAAATCTCAATTCAGAGATCCACAAGAAGCTCTTCAAAATGAAGAATCAAACAAGAAGAGGTTCACCTCAAACCCAAAACTCCCCCATAAAGGATGCCATGAATAGGGGTCAAGATGAAAACCTTGAAAATATTATCATTGATCTGATGACTAAAAGGAAAAATGAGCTAAAAGAAGATATAATCAAGGTACTAAGTGAGAAAATTCAAGGGATGAAAATCTCTATTATCAAAGAAATAGGCATAATTAAAAAGGAAGTAACAGAAATAAAATCTGTAGTGAAAGGCATGAGAGGAAACATGGAAGAATTTAATGACAGACTAACTTCTATAGAAAACAGAATTCAGCTCTGGAAGAACTTCTGACAATGAGGACAGGCTGAGCAAGCTAAAATGCACAGAGGGCAAAAAAGAAAAAAAAACTCACAGAACAAAACAGAATTTTTTAAATGTCTGGGATGAAATGAGAAAAAACGATCTAAGAGTAATTGGGATACATAAAGAAATTGAAACACAAACAAATGGAATATGGAACATTCTCAAGGAAACTGCTAAAGAAAACTTTTCCCATATAAAAATAGAGTCAGACATGCTCATCCAGGAAGCTTATAAGACACCCAATAGGCCTAAACAAATGATAAGCTGACCAAGACACATCATATTCATGTACAACAGAGAAATCAAGGAAAGAATATTGAAAGTGGCAAGGGAGAAACGCCAAATCACATTCAGAGGAAAACCAATAAGAATCACATCTGATCACTGACTTAAAGAAGAGATAATGAAGGGAATGACGGAGAAAATCCAAGATTTGAAAGATTCGATTATTACAATAACAGATTCTCTCAAAAAGGAAGTTACAGACCTCAAATCTATAGTCAATGACATGAAAGGGACCATGCAAGAATTTAATAATAGAATAACTTCAGTAGAAAATAGAATCTCTGCCAATGAAGAAAGTGTTGGCAACATGAGACTCAGCTGGCTTGTAAAAGAATTGGTGGTAAACAACTCTAAATGGTCCAGCTGGCTTGTAATTAGCAAATTGCCTGACCCCATGACTAAGCTATTCGGCCACTCATTTGTTACAATTGGAGAAAGGTGTTTGCACTGTGCCCCTGTTGGCTGTTGTAATGAATAAATAGAGTAGCAGCTAGTCAGGTGAGGGAAGCAGCCAAAGAAGAAGTAGCCAAAGGAAGAAAGCATAGAACCAGAGAAGAAGGCAGCCAGGTCGAAACAGCCCTGTCCTGAAGGAAGAAATCAGAGAAGACGCATAGAACCGGAGAGATCAGCAGAGACGTCAGAGATCAGCAGCGGTAGAAGATGCAGGTCCCGTGTTCCAGCCGCCGGCATTCGCCCCCTTGTTCCCGGCTCCCCAACCCTTCCTAACCCAGCCCCTCGGAGGACAACCCCAGGCTTGCTGGGTCATTCTGCCCATTCCTCGCTCTGGAGTGCAGCGGGGAGCAACTCCATTCCCCAGGCCAGCCCTAACTAAGCCCCTCGGAGGACAACCCAGGCTTGCTTTTCTGCTCTTCTCTGGCTACTGCTTCTCCTTTGGCTGCTCCTTTGGCTGCTTCATCTTTGGCTGCTTCCCCTTCTTTGGCTACTTCTTTTACCTGACTAGCTGCTACTCTATTTATTCATTACAACAGCCAATAGGGGCACAGTGCAAACACCTTTCTCCAATTGTAACAAATGAGTGGCCAAATAGCTTAGTCATGCGGTCAGGCAATTTGCTAATTACAAGCCAGCAGGACACCTTAGAGTTGTTTGCCACCAATTCTTTTACAGGCCAGCTGAGCCTCAGGTTCCCAACATGTCCTACTTTTTTATTTATTCTGAGAGGAGGATAACAAACAGGTGACTGTGTCTGCCTTAGGTTTTTCCATTCACACCTCCCCTTTCTTACCCGTCATTGGAATAAGGCGCAGCGTAAGGCACCCTTCCTGTCTTAGGTTGATAAGGGGGTTCAAAGGATTTTCCCGTCACTGACTACCAGCCCCTTGAGCTTGCATTGCTGACTTATGGTCATCAACTCTGAGGGTGGCACAAGCTTGCTTGATCCCTTCCATGCCTTTTTACCGCAAGACCAATCACAAAGCACATAATAATGACACTGGCCACTCTTCCCTAGGACTTAGCTAGATTACTCACGTAGCTAAAACTCAGTCCAGGCAGGTTATGAATACACATAGACCCAATGTCCACCAAAATTTCCATTTGTTCTTACAGTCCTTAATATCAATAACCAGGTGATAATCATTAAGAATGGCTGGAATCCATGGGAGGCCTCCTTGAGGGGTCTCAAAGGGGACCATTCTTTAATTAATTAGCCTCAAATTTAACTATGGACATAGGTGAGTTCCAGGGACTAATGGATTGTTGGAGGTGTATATAGCCAGGTTGCAGGGAAAAGCAGCTTTTAAGAGAAGAAATTGTCAAAAGCGCTCCAAAGGGAGGGGGATCCCTGGATTGGATTTGAGCTTTAAGAAGTTCTTCAATTTGGTCCCAAGTTTTCCAATTAAATGGATCACTTTTAGGTAGCCAGGGGGCCACCTTAATGAACGTGGCCCAAGTGGCTTCAATTTGTCTATCAGACAATTCTAATCCTTTACTCTTAAGGAGGACCCATAGGGAATCTAAGGCAGGATCTTTTTTGCTAATTAATTGGCCCAAAGTGAAAGCAATACGATAGAGAAGTTTTAAAAGAGAATATAAAGAGTGCCAAAAAAAGGCTAAAGAAATAAGGCATCCCATAGTAAAGAGACAACTCCAAAAGTGTTGAAGTAAGCTAGAGGGTTCCTCCTCAGCAGGTACAGAGGACAGAGGGAGGAAAGCGAAGAGGAGTTCAAATAAACTAGAGGACTCCTCATTCACTGGCACGGAGAATGGGGGGAAGAGATAAAAGAGATATTCAAACATTGGGATAAACAAAAATAAGGCCCTAAGGTCAGGGTGTTGGACCCAATGCTTGAACTAAGAAGGAGGGAGCTCTGAGCCCTAATGCTAGGGCGTTGGGGGGCAAATCACCCGAGCCAGAATATCCTCCTGGCGGATAATGTCCCGCTGGCGGGGGGTGTAAGAATTCCTCACACGGAGCACCACTATGTCACTCCCCACAGGTTTCTGGAGCAGGGAGCGGGCGGAACGACCTCGGCGGACGTTAGCCGTTTCCTGGGGACCAGCAGGACACTGGGAACCGGGCACTGGCAGGACAGGGCTGGGGACTAGGGGAGAGGAGTCGATCCGTGCAGCGTTCCTGTGCAAAGAGCAGGCAGAACGACCTAGCGAGCCTGGGCCGTCCTCCAAGGGGCCAAGTTTGGAAGGGGATGGGGCGAGGAGTTGCTCCCCGCTGCACTCCACAGTGAGGAACGGGCTGAACAACCCAGCAAGGCTGGGGCCGTCCTCCAGAGGGGCTGAGTTAGGAAGGGTTGGGGAGCCGGGAACAAGGGGGCGAATGCCGGCGGCTGGAACACGGGACCTGCATCTTCTACCGCTGCTGATCTCTGACGTCTCTGCTGATCTCTCCGGTTCTATGCGTCTTCTCTGATTTCTTCCTTCAGGACAGGGCTGTTTCGACCTGGCTGCCTTCTTCTCTGGTTCTATGCTTTCTTCCTTTGGCTACTTCTTCTTTGGCTGCTTCCCTCACCTGACTAGCTGCTACTCTATTTATTCATTACAACAGCCAACAGGGGCACAGTGCAAACACCTTTCTCCAATTGTAACAAATGAGTGGCCGAGAATAGAAGACCCCAAAACCAATCCTCAGATCTTGAAACATCTGATTTTTGACAAAGGGGGTCAAAATATTACATGGAGATGTGACAGCCTCTTCAATAAATGGTGCTGGACAAACTGGTCTTCCACCTGCAGAAAGTTGAAATTAGACCCATATCTTTCTCCTTGCACAAGAATCAAGTCAAAATGGATCAAGGAGCTTGGTATCAAACCAGCTACGTTGCAACTGATAGAAGACAAAATTGGTCCAACACTTCAACATTTAGGAGTAGGCAAAGACTTTCTCAACAGGTCTCTGAAAGTGAAGGAAGTACAGTCAAAAATCAGTGAATGCGATGCCATAAAGCTAAAAAGCTTTTGTACTGCCAAGGAAACAATCAAAAGAATCAAGAGGTTTCCTACAGAAATGGAGAGTATCATGGACTATGATTCCTCAGACAAGGGTCTCATATCCAGAATCTATAAAATACTCAACAATGTCAGCTACAAAATCACCAACAGCCCAATTGATAAATGGGCCAAAGAGCTAAATAGAGACTTCTCACCAGAGGACTTTGATCAAGCCAATGAATACATGAGAAAGTGCTCTAAATCATTAGTAATCAGAGAAATGCAAATGAAAACCACATTAAGATATCATCTTACACCAGTCAGAATGGCAAAGATGAAGAAAATAAACAACAATAGATGCTGGAGGGGCTGTGGAGAGATAGGCACACTAACACACTGTTGGTGGAGCTGCAGACTGATACAGCACCTCTGGAAAGCAGTATGGAGAATCCTTAAAAAACTAGGGATGACGCCACCATACAACCCCGCTATTCCACTCCTGGGTATCTTTCCAGGGGACTTAGAATCAGCACATTACAGTGACACAGCAATATCGATGTTCATTGCAGCACAATTTACCATTGCTAGGCTATGGAAACAACCCCGGTGTCCCTCACAGGAAGAATGGATCCAAAAACTGTGGTACATTTATACCATGGAATATTACACAGCAATTAGAAA
>PVKS010026681.1:0-28334 GCA_004027875.1 Aplodontia rufa
TTTCCAGCTCCCCCTGAAATGAACTGCTCTTTGTTTTCTCGTCGGATTGCAGAGGAACCTATCAACACTCTTACTGGTGCATGAGTTCCTCTCACACCCATCCCAGCAGTCTGTCACCTGGCTTTGCTGGCTTCTTCCTCAAACAGGTAATTCACCATCTCATGAGAAAATTCATTTCATTACAGTTCTATTTTCTTTCTTTCTTTTTTTTTGGAATAGTGATTTGAACCCTTTTTTTTTTTCCTGTATTTTTTTGGTTCTGGGGATTGAACCCAGGGGTGCTTTGTCACTGAGCCACATCCCCAGCCCTTTTTAATTTTTATTTTGAGACAGGGTCTTGCTTAGTTGCTGAGGCTGGCTTTGAACTTGTGATCCTTCTGCCTCAGTCTCCCAAGCCACTGGGATTATAAACATGTTCCACCTTGCCTGGCTCTCTCTAAATATTATTAAACAGTTCTTCCTAGTGGAGAGTTTTTACTATGCTTCTCAAAATAAATATAATTCACTTCCATGTGTACTACTAAATGTATTGCATGGTAAAAATCTCAGTATTTTTTCTATTGTTTAAAAAATAACAGAATTGTTGGCTTATTATTTTTTAAAAACACTTAAATTTATTCTCTTAAGATCTTCACAGCTGGACACTTTTATTAGATAATCAACATGACCTCTCATATACCCACCACCCATCTAGAAAAGCCTTTTATGCACCCCACCACCACCATGATCATTGAAAAAGTTGAAAACTATCTGAAGTTTGCCCTCTGATAAGACTGATATGATTCAAATGTGTTCCCAAAAGTTCATGTGCTGGAAACTCCATCCTGAAATGTACTTGTTGATGGTCTTTGGAGGAGTGGCCTCTAGGAGGTGCTTAGGATTAGATGAGAACCTGATCATGGGGCTTCCATCATGGCTTTAGTGACATATGGGAGGGGAAGAGAGACCTGAGCTAGCACATTTGCTGTATCTCACCTTGCAATGCCTCCACCATGCTATTATACAGCAAGAAAGCCCTTGCCTGATGTTAAGAATATGCTGGCACCATGTTCCCAGCCTCCAGAACCACAAACCCAATGAGCCTCTTTTCTTTATAAATTAGCCAGTCTCAGGTGCTTTGCTACAGCAACAGAAAATGGACTAAGACACCCTTGTGAGTCTCCCATGTCATTATGGACATCCTTATTTAGACAAGCTTCTTTTTCATCTATATTCTTCCTCCAGAATTGGGCGCAATCTTCTGTGAGTATAGAGGAGGGGAAGCAATGATTTCTCCTGTGTAGTGTATAAATTCCAATTACTGCAAGATGAGGTCACATCAGCTTTTGTGCCTCGCCACTCTGAGACCACATTAAACACACAGTTAATTAAATCTCATTCCTTCCCCATCTGCTCTTCTCTGCCTCCACACTCATCATATTTTCCCTCTTAAGGGTTCATCCTGGTACATATGGCCCATTAATTTGTCAAGATACTTATTTTTTTATACTAGGGATTGAACCCAGGGCACTTTAATCACTGAGCTGCATCCTCTTCCCTTTTTATTTTCTTACTTTTTTTATTTTGAAGCAGGGTCTTGCTTAGTTGCCAAAGGTCTCTCTAAGTTGCTGCGGCTGGCCTTGAACCTGTGATCCTCCTGCCTCAGCCTCCTAAGTCACTGGGATTACAGGTGTGAGCTGCCACTGTGTCGAGTGTCCAATATCAAGATATTGGTGGAAAATATACCTGCTATCAAAAATGTTGGTCCTCGGGGTTGGGGATTTAGATCAGTGGCAGAGCACTTGCCTAGCCATGCGCAAGGCCCCGAGTTCAGTCCTCAGCCCTGAAAAAAAAATGTTAGTCCCCTCACCCTGCTTTATGGTATTTATGCTTTTGAGTGATTACATTTGATTAATATTTATTAGTGTCAGTGTAGTGTTAGATCCTTAGGCTCTGGAGATGCACAGCAATCACTTGCCCATATTCTCAGGAAATACATAGTTTGGAGAAAATGGCTGGTAAAAATTGGTCAGACTAATGAATGGGTAGTTACTAAGGGATTCATCTGTCCTGAAGTATAAAAAAGCAATTTCATTAGTGATTACAAGCAAGTAATCCAGTGTGGACATAGGCAGGCGGGTGGCAAGGAAAGGCTTACCTAGGGAAATCGTGGTTGAGCTGAGACCTAGAACACAAGACCTAGTACACAAGAAGGAGCCAGAGCACCCAGCCAGAGGAGGAGCCTGAGGAAGGTCCTGGAGGAGAAGGACCACACCCTGGTTCAGGGAGCTGAAAGGAAACCAGCTGTTGTGTTGAGCAGCTTTTTCATCACTGTGACTCAAAGACCCTAAAAGCACAATTAGAGGAGGAAAAGTTTCTTTAGGGCTCACAGTGTCAGCGGTCTCAGTCGATACATGGCTGAGTCTGTTGCTCTGGGTTGGGGATGAGGCAGAACAGCGTGGTGGAAGGGCATGGTGGAGGGAAGCAGCTCAGGACGTGGCGACAAGGATGCAAAGAGAGAGCTCCGCTCACCAGGGCCAACATATAAAGCCCCAGGCACACTCGCAGGGACGCTCCTCCTGCAGCCACACCATCAATGGATTGAGGCACGAATTGGGTTAAGGCTCTCGTACTTCAATCCATCCACTCTCAACTTTCTTGCACTGTCTCTCGTATGAGCTTTTGGGGAACACCTGACATCTAAGTCACAACGGGTGTCCAGAGTGCATAGCGGTAGTCCTGGAAGGACTCATGCCAGGTCACGCTGTAACATCAGCAAGGCCAGACCCCTAAGGTCTTTGTAGGCAGGTTAAGGATTCGGCTTTACTTTAGCAGCCCACAAGCAGTCTCTTTCTGCTCTTCTCTGGCACAGTGCTCTAGGTGGCAGGCACAAGAGTAATGCCGGATGACCATATGATCCAGTGTATCTAGGTTAGATTCTGTTGAACCTTCCACATTAGGGCTTGTGACCTTCTCTTCCTTAATGTTTTAGGGCCGCATTTCCCAAAAGGTGTTCCACTCTAGTTCTGAGCGATATCAACAGAAGTTACCTGAAAAGGGGTCCCTAGGCCCCCATGCACGGATTCCATTTGCAGAACGTGTCAAAGCACCATTCTCTTGGTGGGTATTTTCATTGTCTAACAGAAGAACATTGTTATCTGCTTATTCGCTGGACAAGAATTAGGAATCTACCACATGTGGCAATGTGAGCTAAGTGGTGTGTTGGTAAAAGCTTCAAAAAAATCTTTCTAGGGCTGGAGCGGTGGCTCAGCGGTTTTGGCGTTTGCCTGGCAAGCACACGGACCCGGGTTCAAACCCCAGCACCGCGTACACAACTAAGTGTTGGAGCAACAAAAGCCATGTGAAAAACTAAATAAAGTTGTTTAAAAAAAAATCTTTCTAAACAAACAAACAACCTCACACACACAAAAAAAACCCCAAGAATCACAATAAGAAAGTAACTAAAAAGACATCCCCAACTCGTGGCGTTTGCCAATTCCATGGTGTAAATATTCCCATGTGGCCGGACGGTTGATTTCAAGTCAATCTGCCATCCCTGAACTCAGCAGAGAAGAAAGGTCCACAGGGCACACACCAGCCAGCTCAAGCTGGTTCCAACACACCACTGGGTGTTGGCCAATAATGAGCAATAAGGAACAAAACAACCGTGATCGCCACCCATGTAGATCTTACAGCCTAGTGCAGGCTGCAGAAAAAACAAGTTAACAACCCATTAGGTAAAGCTGAACTGGGAAGCGGATGGCCAAGAAAAGGAACAGCCTGTGAGACAGAGAGTCACTGGGAACAAGGCAGGTGTCACAAAGCCTCTCTAAACAGAGCTGCTCAAACTGGGAAGATGCTTCTAGAGGGAGCCCATCAGGAAAGAAGCCAGGGGCAAAACATCCCAGGCATGATGAACTGTACATGCAGAAGTCTTGGGTCTGAAGAGAACATAGTTGTTTCAAAGGACTAACAAGCCCACTGAGTAGGGGGAGAATGATAAGGGACTAAGTAGGAAAAGTAGGCAGGATTTATGTGCTTGGTACTGAAAACCCTAGGAGGGCGTTTGGATATTAAAATGCAAAATAAAGCAACTGAAGGATGTTTTTGATTTGTTTTAGAAAGCAGTGAAGTAGCCTTAGCAATTTTACAAGCTCACTCTGACTGCCAAGTGGGAAATGGCCTGGAGCATCTCCTATGTTTATTTGACCAAGGATCCCTGCTTTCTCCAAAATCTTTCCCTGGAGTCTCTCACAGTACACTTGGGGAAACTTTATACAGGGAGTTCTAAAGAGGAATGCGACCAGCAGTACTAATCTTTTTATTACTGTAATGAAATACCAGAGGCAGGCTAACTTTATAAAGAAAAGAGGTTTATTTAGCTCATAGTTTTGGAGGCTGAAAGTCCAAACAGCACGGCACAGGCCTTGGCCAGGCCCCCTTTCCCTCGTGGTAGATGGCATGTGTGTGTGGGAGGAAGAGATTACATTCCAGAAAAGGCAGCCAGAGAGACAGTAGTCCCATAGTGCCTGCTGAGAGCATAGCCCCCATTTAACCCAAGGGCTTCCCATGAGGCCCCACCTGTTAACGGGTCGTACCACTTCCCAGTACTAGCACCCTGAGAGTTTCAGCATCCTGGAAACACTTCACGCACATGCAAACCATGACACTACGTGAACACCATTTCTCAGCTTCTCCCGCAGCAGGAAACGAAAGATTAAGTGTGGTTAGTAGAAACGTCTTCTTTGCTGCTCCCTACCAAATCAATCCAGGCTTTCCCAAGAGACTCGGTAACATTGCCACTGTTCACACAAAATTCAGGAGTGAAAATATCAAACACAGAACCAGAGCAGCACTGTAAGATCCGGGCAAGATGACTCTGGCCAATGAAGCCTGGCTCTTTCCAAGAGGAGGTGAAGCCCGCTCCAGAGCAGTGCTGTCCAACAGAACTTACTGTGATGATGGAAAGTTCTATATGTGCACTGCTGAGGTCAGCAGTCACTAGCCACATAAGCCAATTGAGCTTTTGAGAGGTGGTCATGTGACAAAGGCGCTGAATTCTATATTTTATGTACTTTTAAATTCATTTAAATTCAATAGCTACATATGGCTTTGGCTCCCATAATGGATGCCACAGTACTAGAGGATATCAATGGAAAAATAAAACAGTGGTAACTTACCTCTTTCTACAGCTAAATGAAACCTCTGCTCCCAAATAAACTTAATCCCCTGAGACAGAAGTAATACACTGAAGGCATTTCAAAGGTCACCCTGCAATTTAGTCTTCTGATGCTGTTTTCTGCCCAATCTTTCCCCTGATCCAAGCTATATATATAAACAAGAAAGCCTGTTAATGTCTCGGAATAAAAGCTTGGCATCATTTATTACTTGTGTTACTGTACTCATTTTCTCCTAAAAATACCGCCACATTTTAGACACAAGGACTTCCTCTTTGATGGAAGAAAAAAAATTAGTTGGCCAAGAAAACAAAACAGTCTTGTGACTTTGTACCCAAGTTTGTTTTGTCAACCTGTAGCTGCAACCAATAGTAATTATTAATCCGGCATCACACGCAAAAAAGAAATGTATTGGAAACCAAGACAAATCTCACGCCATCACCCAACACTCCTATTTTTTTTTATGTCATCCCTAAGAGTTACTTTAAATCTGCTTCAAGTTCCCCAAGCCCTTTTAAATTACATCATACCAAGTCGGCGGATGGGAAAAATGGCCAAGAATATATGGCCCATCAGAAAGTCCCTATTGGCCTTCAATTACAAGGCATTTCTTAAAGCATTATGTATTTTGCAAGATAAATCTTTCTCTTTTTTTTCTTTAAAGAGAGAGGGACAGTGAGAGAGAGAGAGAGAGAGAGAGAGAATCGATTTTATTGAGTTTTTCACATGGCTTTTGTTGCTCCAAGACTTAGTTGTGCACGTGGTGCTGGGGTTTGAACTTGCGTCTTCATGCACGTCGGGCAAGCGCCATAACCGCCGAGCCACCGCTCCAGCCCCAGATAAATCTTCCTTATTGATTTTGCTTTTTAATTCCCCAATCATGAAGAACCAAGCTGGAAGTGGTGAGGAAATGCGCTTTGCTGTGTTCAGACAATGCTGCCCCACGCTTCCCCGCATAGGCTTGGTTTCCCTCCTTCCTTTGCTTCCTTCTCTCCTTACTTCCTGTTAACAAATTTTCCCTGAGAGCTTACTATGTGCCCGGTGCTGTGGCGGGTCTAGGGACAGAGTAATTAAGACAGACATGTCTCCCCACATGGAGCCATAGCGTGATCCCAGCATGCTGGGCAGCAAAGAAGGTCTGTAAAGAGAGAAGACTGGGAAACAGATCAAAATGTTTGCAAAAAGAAAGAGGAAATTAAGAAACGAGTTTGGAAAACCAATATCCTGAACTCAGATATCATTCGGAAATGTTGTCTTTGTAAAGGAGAAGGAAAATATTTCTCAGAATCATTTTCAAGAACCAGATATATAGTTATTTGAAAATTATTGAAAGGGTTAGGAGCATGGCTCAGCAGTAGAGCCCTTGCCTAGCGTCTGCATGGCCCTGGGTTTAAAAGCCAGCATCATAAAAAAAGAAATGTATTGAAAACCAAGGCAAATCTCACTCCACCATAGAATAGCCTCCCATCTGTGAATGGAAGAAGAGATAAAATTTCAAAAACTCTGTGCTTCACAAAGATATTACTTTGAAATTGACTTGTGGGTCATTAAAGTTTTCCTATCGCTGATCAGATGGCCTGAAATCCCTAGGCATTCAAGAGCCTCCAACATGCATTTCCTTCTTACTTCACTAATTTCCATTTTTCTGCCCCTCTTAGAAACCTTCAGTTACAGTCAGATGGATCTGTTGATTTCGGCCTGAAATGTTGGGGGTTCTTTGCCTCTGTTCCTTTGTTTTCTTCCCAAATTCTTAGCAATTCCTCAAAGCCTGATTTAAGTCTTATCTTCCATATGTAGCTTTGCCCAACCACCGTGTTATGCTGTGGATGCCAGGTGTCCCCCAAAGGCTCATGTGTGACATGATGCAGGAAGGCTTAGAGGTGAAGTGATTGGGTTATGAGAGCCTTAACCCAATCGGTGGATTAACTGGGTGATAACGGAAGGCCAGTACAGGGTGGCTGGAGGAGGTGGGTCATTGGGGGCGTGTCCTTTGGGGTATATATTTAGTATCTGGTAAGTGCAGTGTTCATGTCTCTCTCCCTCCCTCCTTCCCTCTCTGCTTCCTGGAGCCAAGCCTTGAGCTGCTTCCTGTCCCCCCACCTTTCCTCACCTTGCCCCCACTCTTCTGCCTTGATGTTCAGCCTCACCTGAGTCCTGAGGAATGGCGCTGGCCATCTGTGGACTGAGACTTCTGAAACCATGAGCCACCAAATAAACTTGTCCTTCCTTGAAATTGTCCTGTCACATCTTTTAGTCACATCAGTGAAAAAACCTGACCACAACACTCTAATTTCTAAAAAGCTTGCATCCTTCTCCCTCTGAACACCTAAGAGACCTCATGAAAATGACACTGCTTTTTTGCAATGACAATTTATCTCTTTGGAGTTGGCAAATTTATTTTATACTGCTGCTAAGTTATAAGGGCAAGACGGCTTATGCTCCTCTTTTCACTCATAAAATATTCTGTACACACATAAAGCATATAGCGCATTTTGACAAACTTTATTTCATTAAAGTTAATCCTCATTACAGTCCAATTAGATAGATATTTTCTTTATCTGTGTGCAGAGAGGAAAAGAGAGGCCCATTTTCAGGTAAACCAATTTACCTAAAAATTCACAGCTAATGAAACAGAGCGAGTTTAAAATGAAGGCTTCAACTGCAAAACTAGGGTCCTTTCACATAAGAGTAAAGAATTTTTGAATACAGGACCCTTGACATATTTCTCTATGTGTATAAGACAACTTTGGCCAAAGAGGAGGTATTTAGTGCATATATTAAAAGACTGGTTGATTGCTGCTGAATAAATAAAATGAGGTCCCTTTCAAAATCAGCATCATCACTCAAAGAAAATGGGATGAGGATTCAGTTTCTATTGTGCTACCACTGCAATTTTTGGACTTAAAAAACAGCTACAAAAAAGAATTGCCTGTGATCACGGCCATTGTTGCTCCAAATTCATCCGAGTCTCCTAACCTTTTAATTTTTTTTTTCTGCCTAATAGTTTCAGGCCAAACCATCCAATCCTTTCTGGTATAACAGTTCCTTCAAAAATAGAGACAGATCAGAACGGACTATTAATACCCAAACAGATGTGGAAGCCACCCAGATGGATAATTTCAATGTTAATACAAAATTATTTAAAAGAGCTAGAGAATGTCACATAGAAGATTACCAATACAAAAGAAATGGAAGGCATTTAATTTTCGAAAAGTAATTTCCCCCTGTATATCACTTGTACATTTTAAATAGAGCTGCTACAGCTTACACATGAATTCTACATTACACGTGAATTTCTAGTGTAATTTCTAGCAGGAATTCTAAGCAAGAGATAGTTTTCATGGTAGACAAGTGTGTGGGTTACATACACTTCAACTATTCAAAATTATCAATGCTATGATTTAATTAAATTTTATTACTGTATAAATTTTTAAAATACCTTTGTAGGATTACAGAGATTACTTGCTTTCACATAATTTGAGATTATAGTGGAATTTATATTGATGCATTCCTGAGGCTATACAGGTCTTCACTGATTCAACAAAAAAACATGAACATACATAATATCAGCTCCCACTGGCCAAATGTGTCCTTTGCTCTGCATTGGACACAGCAACCATCCTGCAACCTATATATTCTTAGAGTCACTCTACTGAGAAGAAAGAGCCTCCTAAACTGACTAACAGTTGGTAAAACAAGATTATATATCAAGATTGCAATAGGGATTATATAATCACAGTTGGGTGGAGGAGGTAACTTTTTTTAATACAGAAGAAATTAATTAAAAATATCATTTAAAGAGCAATTAAATAATATAATAGCTAAATTGGAAAAACCAAAATGAAATCATTTTTTTTCTAAAAGGAAAATATATTTTTAAAAGAAAACTTTCATATCTCTAAAACTGAGCAAACATTGCCAGCAACACTTGGACCCCATCAACGGTTTATGTGGAACTCCAGGGCCCAGATGTCAGTTTCCAATGTTCCTCCTAAAAAGAAACCTGGGGTTCTCCGAGATCCCCTGCATTGAAAGTAAGCAATATTAGGGACGCTTGGGAGCCGCTGGATTTTTCTGGAGAACAGAGGTGTTACTGAAGACATCAGATAAACAGGCAATATCTTAGTGCATTGTCTGCCGCTATAAAAATATTACAAACTGGGTGATTTATAACCAATGCAAATGTGTTTGGTTTATTATTCCAGAAACTGAGAAGTGCAAGAGCAGGTCACCAATATCTGGAGGAGGCCCCCATGCTGCATTATAACATGGTGAAGGGCACGTGAGCAAGGGAGGGAAGGGGGAGGATCGGTCCCTTTGTCAGGAGCACACTGCAGTAAGAGAGCCAAGCCATTCCTGAGACAACTGAATTAGTCCATGCACAAGAGCTAATCACCTCTTTAAAGTGCCCCCTCTGAATGCTGTTACAATGGCAATTAAATTTTAACATGTTTCAGAGCCAACATTCAAGCCACAGCAGCCAGCTTAAAGTGACTTGTACCGACCAATTTAAGGCAATTTGAGCATCAAAAAGAGAAAAACAATTATGGCTAAATGGAACCAGTTTGAGTCTGTGAAAGGCCATGATCCATTCAGATAATAAATGTGGATGCTCACACAAAGTGAATAAGAGGTAGAGCTATCACAATGAGAGCAGCAACCACAAACATAATTGTTTTCATTATAACCAGATGTAATAGTTCAAAGACCAGAATATACGTAGGTATAGTGTTTCTTCTTTTTGTTCTTCTGGACATCTGTTAAAAAGTTGTAGATATAGACTTTCTGTGCAAGCAGGGAAGAGTGGATGAAAAAAATTATTAGCCAGCCACAGAGTTCCAAGGAACATTGTAACTATAGACAAGATTCATCTATAGTCAGAGGTAATAATCAGTTAGCATTAGGTTTAGTTAGTGGCCAGATTTAATGACCAAAAAGAGAGCTCAACAGAAAACTTTGAGATGATGGCTGAGTCACTTGTCCTCAGAGAATTAGATGACACTACTGAATTTTAAGAAAATACTAATAAGCAGCATTTATTACTGCATCAGGTACTAATAAACAGCAAAGTTGCAACTAATACTTATAGGACAGGAATATTTACCACTGATAGGAAAATTTCTGTTATGTTTCTGGCCCATGTAAAACTCTTTAAACAAAGAATGTGTCATTCTTGGAGAAAAAAACCTAAATTGCAAAACCTATCTAGACCTGTGCTCCAGGAATGAGATTAAAACTATTCCACTGATATGAAAAGTACAGTTTGTTTGTTTGTTTGTTTTTAAGAGAGAAGGACAGTGAGAGACAGAGAGAGAGAGAATCAGTTTCATTTAGTTTTTCATGTGGTTTTCATTGCTCCAATACTTAGTTGTGTATGTGGTGCTGGGGTTCAAACTTGTGTCCTTGTGCATGCCAGGCAAGTGCCATAACCACTAAGCCACCACTCCAGCCCCTGAAGAGTATAGTTTTAATAAGAACCTCCACAAATGATCACTGTCTCAGATTTGAATCAATTTTGGATAAAAATCCATACCCTGATTAGAAATAATTTGGTTGTTCATCTAAATCTCATAACGTAGGTTAGTCTGGAAATGCATTGGGTGTGTGTTTATTGGTTTTATATTAAAACAAGAATTGTTGTAACTCTGCAAAGGTATTTTAAAAACATATAGAAATAAAATTGAATTAAAGCATAGTATTGGTAATTTTGAATAGTTTAACTGTAATTACAGTAATAAGTTTAGTAAGCATTATTATAGTTTTATCTGCTCTGAAAGGTATGTTATAGTATTCAGAAGTTTCAGTCACATTAAAATTCTAATTATAATTTACACATTCTACAAGTTTAATTAACTGCATTTGTAATTATTTTAAATGCTCAATTTGATGTCTCATTTTTGGGTACTAGATATGTACATTTTTATGTAACACTTGAGCAGTTTATGAAATATAGATAGACGTTTTTGTCCCTCTTTGTTAAAGTATTAAGAAACTTAAAACAAAATCTTATGAGCTGAAACACTCTCAGAGAGTGTAAGTACTTGTTCCTAGATCATACTACCAATGAACAGCAGATCTAGCATTTGCGCCCTGATCTATGTAAATCCAAGGACCACGTTTGTATGCATTGCATCCAAACATTGTGATAGTTTTCACATTACTCTTTTTTTTTTCTGCTTAGCATGAAATAAGTTGGGGTAGAACAGACACAACTTTCCAAACAGGTTCCACATTGGCTAAATTTAGTCATTAGAACAGTTGGTTTGGGCCACATATTTTATATACTATGTATAATGAATATGGATAATAGGGAGGCTGAGGAAGGGAGATTCACAAGTTCAAGGCCAGCCTGGACAACTGGGCAACTTTGGGGATCTAGGTAAGTTGTAGAGTGCTTTCCTAGCATGTGTAATACCCTGGGTTCAATCCCCAGAAACACACACACACACATATGAAGGAAGAAAGGAAGGAAGACAGGAAGAAAGAAAGAACTGGTAACAAATTTAAATTGGAGAATTTCCCATAGAAATTCAGTCATAGCCAGGCACAGTGACTCACCTATAATCCCAGAAACTCTGGAGATCAAGGCAGGAGGATCCCAAGTGCAAGGCCCGCCTCAGCTAACTTAGTGAAACTGTCTCAAATTTTTAAAAAGGCAGGGGATGTGGCTCAGTTGTAAAGTGTCCCTGAGTTCAATCCATAGTTCCACAAAAGAAATGCAAATGTATAGCTTTTCTTGAAAAACTTGTAATATTGGATGCTTATTGGCAAAAATCAGCAGGAAGAGAGTGAGGGCTGCCCCTGCAATGGAGCACTCATCTCCAGCTTGCCTCTGTCCCCAGCCAGCCAGCATCACTGGTCTACACCTGGCCCCTGTGTGCACAAAGGTGTCCTGTTTCTACTGCACACTGCTGTACTGAAACCAACTGTGCAAAGATCCTCAAGTCACTGAATGCCTGCAGGAGCCACTGTCCAAGGGGACTTTACTAGTACAGGACACAAGAAAGACTTGGGATCTGCTTCATGATGCCAAGGACCATTTCTAAGCTACAGAAAGACAGTTCTCCTGGCCTGGAACTGAATAGATGGAGTAATCAGCCGTTCATACTCCAGACATTCACATCTATAATATTATGCATTCAATTAGACACTAAGCAAAGAAAGATCAGCACAGGACACAGAAAAGGAGCATCGAAGAAGTCATTGAGATCAGATACATCCACCCATCCACCCACCCATCCCTTCATCCACTTAAAAACGTGCTTACTCCACACGCGGGGTTCCCAACAGACTTGCACGCTAAAAAGACGAGGTTAAAGGGATAACGCCATGGACTGGGCCTACTGTGAAGACCCACCAGCTTTCTCTAGAAGGAAAATTCGCCTGAGGCTAGTCTGGCCCTGCCCCGCTTTAAGTCAATAGGATGTGCTACATTCCTCAGCAAACACCCTGTCACCTGCAGGAGAAATGCAGCCCCAGAAGGCTCCTCCTTGCCAATAAGGACACATGCTACTCTGAAAGGGGGAGGGGGGACTTTTGTGGCCTTTACATGGATCAGATTCCAGGACTCAGGGACACAGGACAATTAGAAACAAAGAACCACAAAATCCATAAAGAAAAGTTCCGATTAGAATTGGTCAGTGTGGGCCTAGGTGACTCAGAGGTGCTTAGATCTTTAGCATGCCATTACTACAGCAAAATGTCTCCTCCGTCAGGAAGATCAAGCACAATACAGACTTAAAAGTCTGATGCACTCCTGCTGTCACTCAGTAGGTGGATACGGGCACGACTCTTTGTAAACTTCCTTGGAACCCCAATAAAACAGAAGGGCAAGAGGGGTATGCTGTCCCTCTCCTCCCTGAGAGGACTCACTCTCTCCTTTTAAGCCTTGGAACTGTTCCCTTTTCCCATTTTCCTGTTTTCTAAAAATTCACGCCTGCTAGTAAATAAGTGTGACTTGTCTGAAAGCCTCTGGTGTGGTCACAGGAACCCCTGTGAACTACAGCTGCTTCAGCTCCAAGGATGGCCTTGCTCCGCAAGACTCGTACCTCTTGTTGACTGCATCGACGCTTCCACCACACAATTGTGAGCACCTACTCTGTTCCGGGCCCTGGAGAATATGCACCAAGCATGCAATAGTGAACAAAACGGGCAGGACCCCTTCCACCACCTGTCACAACCTAAGCAGATAATCACACAAATAATCTGTCAGAACTGTGAGAAATGTGATAGAAGGGGAAAAAAACAGTAGAAGATACTTTGAAAGCACATGACAGAGGTTGCTTGCCCTGAGAAGTTCAACGCAGGCTTCTCAATTAATCAGAGCCCACAGGTCACTGACCATTCCTCTTGAAATCCTGGTCCTTCAGTGTGTGCTCATTTGTCAAATGAATTAATAAAATGAGGACACAACTAAGGACTTGTTGTGTGCTCAGCTGGGTGTGTTACAAAGCAAGGGCCTTCGGGGAAACTAAGGCATCAAGAAGACCCTCCCCTTTGAACCCCAATTCTTGTGATCAAGTCAAAAATATTTCTGACATGTCTCTCAGAGTAATAGGAATGAGTTTATTGAAGGGATAGGAAAAGGCAAAGGGGACACTCTCAAGGCAGAGGGTGGGTCCTCTCAGAGAGGAGAAAGACAATGTGGCTCTCCTGCATTCTACTTTTATTAGGGATCCCAGAGAAGTTTCCAGAGAGTCCCGCCCAGGTCCACATCTTGACTTTTGACTGACAGCAAGATGACATTAGACTTTCGAGTCCTCACAGCCATGACAACTCTAGGTCACCTTGGCCTCTGCTGACCAGTTTTAATTGGATTTTTTTTAAGAGAGAAGGAGAGTGAAAGAGAAAAAGAGAATCGGTTTTATTTATTTTTGCATCTGGCCTTTGTTTCTCTGAGAATTAGTTATTTAAGTGCTGCTGGGGTTCAAACCCAGGTCCTCATGCATGCCCGGCAAGTGTGATATTGCTGGGCCACCACTCCAACCCCATCTCATTGGATTTTATTTTAATTTTTTATTAAGGAGTTGAGTTATTGTACAGTCATAAATGCATATTAAGTTACCATATGATAGCCGTATGGCTATTCTTAAGCCAGAATCACCCCCACATTGTCCACACTGCAGTCTCTTTATTCTTCTATATTTCACCCCTACAAGTGATATAAATGCTTAGATTGTGAATTTCCAGAGTTAAAAGATTGTGTAAATATTACTGGATTCTCAGGGGGGTAAAAAGTATGCTACAATATTGATTGTCTTCCTAGATCCCTCCTCCTTCCCCTTCCCTCTCCCTTTCCTCCACCTGTCTCCTCCCTCTGCTACACATCTATGGTTCCTCTTGATTATGTGTTGCTACATCTTTTCTGGTTGTAATACATGAATTTCACAACCTTTCACGTAAGCCTGGGTTTAGCTCCAGCCTCAACAAATGAGGGGAAACATTTGACCCTTAAGTCTCTGGGTTTGGCTAACTTTGCTCAGCATGATTTCTTCCATTGCCATTCATTTACCTTCAAAGGCTGCAATACTGTTGTTTCTAATTGCTGAGTAGAACTCCATTTTATATATATACCACAGTTTTTGGATATTTTCATCCAGTGAGGGGCATCTGGGTTGCTCAGCATGATTTCTTCTATTGCCATCCATTTACCTTCAAAGGCGGCAATATCATTGTTTCTAATTGCTGAACAGAATTCCGTTGTGTGTGTGTGCATGTGTATATATATATATATATATATATATATATATATATATATAGTCACAGTTTTTGGATCCACTCATCCAGTTAGGGGCATCTGGGTTGGTTCCATAATTTAACTATTGTAAATTGACCTGCTATGAACATGGATTTTGCTGTGTTGCTGTAATGTGCTGATTCTAGCTCTTCTGGGAAAATATCCAGAAGAGGGATACCTGGGTTGTATGGTAGATCCATCCCTAATTTTTAGAGGAGTCTCCACACTGCTTTTCAGAGTGGCTATACCAGTCTGCAGTTCCATCAATAGTGTGCTAGTGTTCCTATCTCCCCACAATCCCTCCAGCATCTGTTATTGTTAATATTCTTCATCTTTGCCAACTTGTCTGGAGTGAGATGAAATCTTAATGTAGTTTTGATTTGCATTTCTCTGATTATTAGTGATTTAGAACTAATTGGATTCTTAACCATAAAGTCTTATGGATTTTATGATTAGGAGGATTTACCCTTACCTCCCTGAGTTTCAGGGTCTGATCACAAAAGTTTCCCCCTTCAGGGTAACCTGAGTTGCTCTTGGGACATTCTTTCAGGCCTGCATTTCTCCTGCAGATAACAGATAGTTTGCTGAGGAGAATGGCCTAGCTTGTCCACTTACACCAGGCAGGGATGCAGGGAAATCACTTCCTGGAAAAGAAATCATGTGGGGGTCTGTATAGTGGGCTCATTTTATAGAATTATGGTCTTAACCTTGTGTTTCTGCCATTCACATCTGTCTGTCCCCTAACAGCTAGGGAGTACTTTTATACTTATCAACTATTCGACCCTCATGGCAAATATATTTTAAGACCTGTGCTATGAGTATCTCCATTTCATAGACAAGGAAGCATGTGCAAGCCCCCAGGAATGAAGAACCTACTCACACCTGGAAAACCGAAGACCAAATGATCCAGATCTGCCCTTCTTGATTTGCCGAACCCTTAAACCTTTCACTTTCATGTAAAGGAGGCATTCCTTTTCTGAATCGATCTAACCGGTGAATAACTGCATCTCTCTCTCTCTCTCTCTCTCTCTCTCTCACACACACACACAAAACAATTTATTCCCAAAGAATAAATGTCAACATATCTTAACCCACTTTTATAGCAGAGTTTATCTGACATGAATAAGAGTGTTCCTCCCTTAATACCTTTTTATTAAGGACAAATATGAGCTAGGATATACAGTGTCGCATCCGATCTCGGAAAGCAATTTTCAAGGATTGAGTATTTTCACTTTATGTTGCAAAATAACGAACACATGGACACCCCAGAATGCTTATCCAACATAGCGTGCCACTTACGTACTTAAACAGGCAAACATGTGCTGAGACGTAGAGGATGTAACTATACAGATGATTTCTTCCCTCTTTGGCTCAACATCGATTATTCACTGTTAAGTAAACACTTTTTAAAGTAAAAGGAGTCAATGAGAATTTGGATCTTTCAAAATAAACTGCACAGCAAAACCTCCTTTGGAGAGGTGAGGGGAAGAAAAGGCAAAGAAATGTCTAGTAGTGCCTAAGAAAAAGCTTAGAGGCTGATGACCTTGGCAGAGAAAAGCCTTTCAGAATGATCCATTTACATATACAAGAAGATCCTTTCTTATCCCTTTACTTTTGTGAGCTAAGAAGAATACTTTTTCCCCTTTTCCAAGTGCAAGGAAGATCATTCCCCAGATTAACAGGAGAAGCATAAAAATGTCTCCTAGGTTTCCTTCCAGCACCAAGAACTCCTGGCCTTTCTTAACCCTTCAACATCCACACTCACACCTTTGTAAATACTGCTTCCAGGGAAGGTTCCCGATGTAGCCTGAATCCCAGTCCTCAAATACCCTGTCAAGGGAAGCCACAAGGTCGGAGGCCTCGGGAAACTGAAAATCTTCCCTCCTACCTCCAAAGCCAGAGTTTCCCCTAAGCCTTTCCTTCACGGGAAATCTTTACCACTCTGCTTAAATAGAAGCACTTCCAAAGGCTTCACATAAGCGGTGAACAAGGCAGCAAAATATTTTGCTTGTTTTTTGTATATCGAGAGGGTGGGAGTGCTGTGATGTTGCATGATAAATTACAGCAATATTTCTAAAGTGTATTTAATTACAAATTGGCTTGAGCTTTCGAAAGGACAGGGCTTGTAGATAGATATGTCCTGAATATGAACCATTACCATACTAATGATGTATTAAATCATCTTCATAAAACAACAACAAAAAAAAACCCCACTGCTTCTGAAGTACATAAAAGTGTATCTGAAGCCCTTCAAACATGGTGCATGAAGGAGAGGAATTCTTGGCTAAATTTTGAACACCACTGAGCTCTAGGTAACGGGATCCTCCACGAAGCCTTGTGTAGCTCTGTATCTCCATTCATTCTTTCATTTCCTAAATTTTCTATACAGCCTACCAGGGTGGGATACTCTTCTGGTAATGGATATGGAAAATTACCAGAAATCACTCCTGTGAGCCAGGCAGCAAACCCCCTACTCACTGTTTAGAAATCTGCAGACTCAGGCCCTTATCAGAACCGATTGCCTCAGGATCTTATTGTAGGATCCTCACCCTACTGAAAAACTCAGTTTAACCAGAAAACTCCACTTTGGCCCCTCCCTGCTCATCCCCTCTGTATCTACCCCAGGCTGGAAGCAGCAGGTGGGTCCCAGACTCCACTGGGCCCCCCTCCGCAGGCTTCTCCGAATAAACCTGCATTACTGTTGAGCTGCTGCTCTCCTCTCTCTTTCTTTCCTTCATTCCTCTCTTTCCTTACAACTGGGGATACAACTGTAAATGAAACAAAGTCTCCCTTCTCCAGGGGTAGATGCTCTGTTATGGAGAAAGCACACCACCAAACTCTTATATACCTTACTCTGAAGGTGTGTACATCAGGGAGGGGACAGAAGGGAGACCAGGGAGGAGGGACATGTGGAGGCTTATGACAACAGTTTGCCAACACCTCACCTCAAGGCCGTGGGACACTGAGAGCCTTGGGTCAGGAGCCAGGAGGCAGGGTTCTCATTATACCCTTCTCAGCATCTGCTCAGTTTTGTTGGGAACACATATATTTGAAAAATCACACAAGTCTGGAAATGTGAAAAGGCCTGCCCAAGCAAGAAACTGGAAATCAGTTCTTGAGTACTATTCACAGGTCAGATTTTGGCTTTATCCAGGGGAAGGAAAGAGCATGGACGTTGGAAGCAGAATGACCTGAGTTCACGGCCTACTTCAATTTCTTCTTAACTGTCTCACCCAAGGCAATTTCTTTATGCTCCAAGTCGATATTCTCATTCATCAAATAGAAATCTATACCCAAACGTCCATGAGGGTTAAGTTCGGTTGCACATGCGAAAGTCGCTCAATGCTTGGCACATGATGCACACCCAATAAATAGAACATGGCATTCTTACAGTAGACGCCAAATGGCACCGTGACAAGTAACTTCAAAGCAAAGCCAACATGCCTGTCCATTATCCCCAGATGCCCCTTCTGTCTTCCAGGTGAAGTAGTCTGATTATCGTAAATTGCTCTCTTGAGGCTGGTAAACATCATGTTGTAGACTGGTTGACTAAATGTTTTCATCTTAAAAAATATTAGAATCCATTCACAGCCATTCGGATAAGTGCAAGGGAAAAAAAATCTACTGAAAACTAATGCGAGTCATTCACTTACTGGGTACAACTCATTTCTAATCACAGGGGCAGATTTCCCCCAGTTTGAGAATCAAGGCAGCACCAGACATGGAGAGAGAGGAGGCCTAGATGCGGGTGTGTTTGTGTGCTCCTGAATGACTGTATCCTAAAAACAAGCAAAAAAATAAACTTGAACTTTGACCCCTTCACGGATTACTCTGACCCAACACTCTGCTAAAGCTGGCAAAGATATTTAAGACCTGACTTGAAATGTATTTCTGACATTTATGCACCCTGTTCAGAAAAAAAAACAAGAAGAAAGAAATATTTTTAAAGCTTTGCAAGGAAACAGTGTGCAGCAAAGAGAAGATTAGCCATTTGGTGGCCAAAGGCTCCATCAGTGGAAAGCTCACGCTGGGAATGTAGGCAGACACGGCACTCCCGGAATAGGAGTTCCCAACAAGTGTCTCTTACATTTGATCCATGAAGTGACAGGTGTTCTTGGAAATAGGATCCTGGGTTTGGCTCAGACCACATTCTCCGTCAAAATGCGAACAAAGACTTGGAAAAATCCCCACCACACTGGCATTTCCCATTAACCTCTGGCATGGAATAACACACTCTTATCTGCCTACAACTGCTGCTCAGTCTGCAACCCACCTCTTATCTTCATTCTCAGGCTGTGGCATTACCCTGGCCTCTGCAAATGAACAAGAGCAAGTATTGCTGCAACTTGAAGCGCTTTGGTGACTAAGACCCCGTGGGGCCCAGAGAGGATGGTGGTAAATAAATGCCTATCTTGACGAACACACATTGCCCAGCCTGAGCTTTTCAGTTCAGGCCAGTATTTACTCCACTTTGTTTGGAACACTCAGGGATTGAATATCCATCAGGCTGAAGGACTAGGGCAAAGAAGAGAGAAGAGCCAGGAGCTGTTGCTGAATGCCCATGGCTACCCTGCGATCTCAGCGGGGACTGTAAGTGTGTTTGGGATAGGAGTGGCACTCTGGAAGAAGTCTGTAAAGGACAAATGAACAATCGTTCATCCATGACAGACATCCAAAATGCATGTGGACTCTTTTATTTGGTTGTCCATTAACGACCAATCTCAGGACACATCCCGGGAATCACTTTCTCTCTTTTTTTTTCTTTTAAAGAGAGAGAAACAGTAGTGGGGGGAGAAAGAGAGAGAGGATCAATTTTATTTAGTTTTTCATGTGGCTTTCGATGCTCCAAGACTTCACTATGTACATGGTGCTGGAGTTTGAACTCACGAACTTGCACATGCGGGGCAAGCACCGTAACTGCTGAGCCACTGCTCCAGTCCCCCAGGTAGTCCCTCTCAATTGATCAGACACAGTACAAGGGACGAGATGTGCTTCATACATTTTTATATAAGGACACAGTCTAACTGCATATCCTTTCTCCTACAGGGAAAATAAAGCAATCTTATGCTTAGGAATTTTGCCACTATTAATTCCTGGCTAGATTTTAATCCACACAAAACCATTCTTGAAACCATAGAGTCTCCAAAGGAAAATGTTATTGCAAAGTAGCAGATGTGAAGTGTTGAAATGTCAAGTAGGTTTAGAGAAAAACTGTACTTCTAAATGGCAACAGGTGGCCTTTACTTTTCATGCTCCTTATAAGAGGGAAGGTCACAGAAGAGAACACACTCTTCCTGTCATGGTGATGATGGATAATCAGGCAGGAGGTGGAAATGAGGTCCAACATAATGATGGTACAAATCAAAACATTTGAAAAGGTTACAAAAATTTGTCTTCCATGATACTCAGTGGTTTTGAATTCTTTTGTGGGAGAAGGCAAACTGAGTGTACATTGCGTTGTTTTCCCTATAATAATCCTACTTTCAAGTAGAAAATAAATGGGTTTTGCACAGAAGCATGGAGTTGGGTTTTATGAACAATGAAAATGGAGATGATAGAGAATAAGGGACAAAGAAATTTCCTGATCCGGTGTCCTCTCTACTGCACATAACTTATCTATAGTCTATTCCAACACTTTACGGAAGGTTGAGTCTCTCCACATTCACAGGTGACCTCCTACTAGAAGTCAACTAGGCTTGGCATCCAGCGAGCAGCCCACTGTGAAACCAAGGACTTTTAGCTTTGTGTACAAGCTATTGTCTTGCAGTTGCTTCCTGTCTCCTTTCATTTGTTCAAATCTACCTAGTCTGCACAAGCAAACACTATTCCCAGTACACCAGTCAATAAACTAATGTCCTGTGGATTTCAAGACAGAGAAATTTCACCAAGGCATCTACCCATGCAGAGCAGAGTTCTTGCTCAGTATGTATTTTCCATTATTTATGTAATCTCATTTTAAACATCTCAAGCAAAGAGGCTTTTGCTCTTCAACAGCTTTCCTTTCTTACACTTTAAATGTATGTTGGACCAAGTTCATCTCATTATTTAACGGCTCCCCACCAGCCCCTCATTTTGTCCCCAACGAAAGTATGCATGGAGAGAAAAACAAGAAACAGAGAATCACTGTCACAAAGCTTCAAAAAGAAAACACATACAGAGTTGAAGGAATAGCTGCTAATGCTGCTATGGGGCATGGAATGAACGGATACTTCTAATGTTAGCTAGTTGATCCCCTACAGCAGCGATGAATTTCCTACCCAGTGCCCCTAATTACTTTAATGGCTTTTCAAGCTTTCTCCACTCCCACATGTTACGTCTCACTCACCCTTCTACATCCTTCAGTTGTTGACTTCTACAACTGACTTAACCCAAGACGAAAGAGTCCCAGGAATCCTGAAAGCATTGGCTCTATTACACTAACTTGACAGGTAGTAATCATTTTTTTCTGCCAAAAACTCCTAAAGGAGTTACTCATTTTAATGATTTTCAATAAATTGTCCGTTATTTCATTTTATTGTGTAACTGAATCCTTTACATAGTTAATATATTAAAATGAAACCAGCTTTGGCAAAACAATGCTTACATTCTGATATGTGCTACATTCTTCTTGCCATGTTTAATTAATGATATTTCAACAATACATCCATTAATCTCAAGCAAGACAATCACCGGAGTCAAATGATGTGATGATTTCTAAGCTCCAGAAAAATCCCTCCAAATCCTAAGATCCTTTAAAAAAATTTTTACAACAATTTTAATTTTGAAAGTAAAGAGGAGAGCTGGAGTGGTGGCTCAGTGGTTACGACGCTTGCCTGGCATGCACGAGGACCCAAGTTCAAATCCCAGCACCACGCACAAAATGAAGGGTCTGAGCAATGAAAAGTTAAATAAAATTGATTCACTCTATCTCTCATTGTCCCTCTCTATTTAAAAAAGAGGCATTAAGGCAAGGGATTGACTGAGAAAGGCCAGTCTTCTCTCCTACAAACTAAGGGAAATTTATAATGGCCAAGGGGACCTGGCTATCATTAGCTATGCTTTTAGAAATACACACAATTTTTTCACATTTCTCCTTTCCTTTCATACATGTTTCATTAAGTTTTCTTTCCATACTTTATTCCTTTTAATAAAATGTGTATGCATTTGTGGGAGAATAAAAAGCATTAAGAAGAAGAATAGAGGACCTTTAGTGGGCATTTACTCCAACCCAGCTACCAGCTACGCTCTTCCATGCGAGAGTGCATTCCACCTGACAAAATCTCACTAACATTCCGTTATTATGCCTGCTTCATAAAAGAAGACAGTGAAGTAAAAGAGGTGAGGCAACTTCTCTAACTTCACCCAGCCAAGAAGAGTGGGTCCAGTATCTGACTCCAGAACTCAGTATTCCAAACAGCACTTTCAACTGCACCCTTCGAAAGAGCAGCATAACCCAAGGTCATCTATGACTCTCTTGTTCCCTCCCTCAACCTTGACTGAACACAAAGAAGCCAACACTTGGTAGCAATTATCCGAGTTGTCTGCCTTCAAATGTTGCTTAGAACAAATGCTGCTGAGACCAGAAGACCATTTTCAAGTTATTCTGCCTATTACCACATGCCCTTACATGTTGGATGTTACTTCTCTCCAACTTACATTGTATACTGCCTAAAAATGACGTCCATTTCTGAGTTCAAAAGAGAGGTTAGCACTTCAGAAGAAGGTGAGGGCAGTATTCCTAAGAGTGATGGGCAGGTAGGGATGTTACATTGGCATCACCTTGGAGCAGGTTAAAGTGTTGAAAAAATAAAATAAGAATTAAAAATAAAAAGGCTCAGTCTGGAGTGGTGGCTTGGCGGTCACTCTGCTCGCCCAGCATGCTCAAGTACACGGGGGTTCAAACCCCAGCACCCACATACACAACTAAGTGTCAGAGCAATGAAAACCATGTGAAAAACTCAATAAAAATTGATCCTCTCTCTCTCTCTCTCTCTTTCACTGTTCTTTAAAAAAAGAGACTCTGACATTAACCCTTTACCATCTCTACCCTTTTTATTTATTTATTTTTCTTTTATTTTTCTATTTTCAGTAGCCTTTATCTTACTCCATTTTGTGCTGCTAGAACAGAATCCCACAGGCTGGGTAATTTATAACGAACAGAAATTTATTTGGTTCATAGGTCTGGAGGTTGAGAAATCTAAGAATATTCTGCCAACATCTGGTGATAGTTTTAGTTAGCTTTTCATTACTATGAAAAGAATGACGTCGAAGAGGAGAAGTTTATTTGGGCTCATGGTTTCACAGATTCAGTCCATGGTGGGCCAATTCCATTGCTCTGAGGCCAAGGTAAGGCAGAACATTATGGCAGAAGGGCAGGGCAGAGGAAGTGGCTCAGAATGTGGCCACCAGAAACAGATAGAGCTCTGCTCCCCAGGTCAAAATATATACCCCAAAGGCAAGCCCCAAGTGACCTATCTGCCTACAGTTACCACATAGTTAATCTGTATCAGTGAATTAATCCACCAATTAGGTTGCAGTCCATGTAATCTAAACATTTCACCTCTGAAAATGCTTACAATGCCTCATGTATGAGCTTTGGGGGGACCCCTCATATCTTAACCAGAACAATAAGTATCTTCTTGCTATACTGTCCCATAGCGGAAGAAAGTAAGTGATGGAATTTATAGCCTCAAACCCCACAATAATTTACATGAATCCTTTTATGAGAGTGGAACCCTCAATATCTAGACAACTCCCAACACTGTTGTTGTATTGGGGATTAAGGTTATAGCACAAGCCTTTTGGGGAACACATTCAAACTATATTCCATAGAGTCTACCCTATCAATCTGACATCCATAGTTCCCGTCCTTCTCCAAATTCCTCCAGAGTTTACATGCCAGCCTTATCTTCATGGTCATCACAGGAAACTCCTATGGTTACTAAATGGTTCTATGTACTTGTCCTTCCTAAACTCCTCTAAAGCTTCCTCCTCCTCCTCCCTTTCTTCTCCTTTCTCCTCCCCTCCTCCCCCTCCTTCTCTTCTTCCTCCTCCTCCCTTTCTCCTTCTCCTTCTCTTTTGCCTTCTCCTCCTCCTCCTTCTCTTTTTCTTTTTTAATATTTTTTTTGTAAAGAGAGGACAATGGTGAGAGAGAGAGAGAGAGACAGAATCAATTTTTATTGAGTTTTCACATGGCTTTTGTTGCTCTGACACTTAGTTGTGTACGCAGGTGCTGGGGTTTGAACCTGTGTATTTGCACATGCTGGGCAAGCAGCATAAAGGTCAAGCTACCACTCCAGCCCCTCCTCCTTCTCTACTTCTCTTTATTCTTCTCTCCCCTCCTCCCTCTCTCTCTCTCTCTCTCCCCCTCCCTCCCTCTCTCTCCCTCTCTCTCTTTTCAGTACTAGGGATTGAACCTAGTGCCTGGTACATGCTAGGCAAACACTCTTCCAATGAACTACCTTACCCAGTCTCCTATAATGGTTTCTTGCACATACTCAATAGATTCCTTACAATATTGAACAAGAAGTTTCTAGAACAAGAAGAAACTCATTGAAAGCATCTGGCTGGACCTAATTATTTTAGGGAGGAATACACTAATGCTGAGAGGTTAGACAGCATATCTTTGACTACACAGTTAGTGGACAAGCAGACTAAGCACCATTATCTCAAAGTTTCCATTTCTGATGATGAGTGCTTAACCCCAAATCAAGTTTTTCACCTCATAAGAAGCCTTGCTGAAGGGAGATGGCACAGAAATACTTGGCTTCTTCCACCTGTGCACACCCATTGCTCAAGCTAATTGAATACTTTTGGTCTGAAAATGAGATTTTTCAGTAATATTCAAGAATTTAAATAAATGGAAGATCCACTAGAGAATGGGAGTCAGATAAGTAGGATAGCAAAATGGTAGACTTCAGAAAACACAGGCGCGTACACAACTTCAAACCCATGCAAACCACAACAACCGAAGATCAAAAAAAGATGTATGGACATTTTGAAACAAATTTCTTCTCCACTGGATAGCAATATGAATATATTACAATATATACAAAATATATATTAAAATATATATGAATATATTAAAAAGCTATTCTAAGCTGATCTCATCTCTTCCTTGACAATTTCATCTGTGGTAATGAAACTCCCATTTAGAAGGGAGTGACTACCTGGAAGGCCAAGTTCTAACGCCAGTCTCATTTACTGAATCCTCACCACCATGTCAATGTGCAGAGAAGCACTTTCCAGGGTGAAGTGGCAGGCACAGAGGTTAACCTAGGTCTATCTGACTCCAGAAATTTCTCTTGTTCTTGTTATAATCAGATAGCCTAATGGGAATCTCTAAGCTATTACAGCAGGTGAAGGCTTAGATATGTTTTATTGTAATTTTAGCAAAACATTTGATGGTCGTCTGTAATTGTGTGTTGTAATGGGGATTAGCACTTGTGTGAATGAACTACAGCCAGTGAGTGTTGCTGAACAGATCAATATGGAATTGGAGAGAAGTCTTTAGGACAGTGCCACAAAGCTCTATTTGGGATTGAAAGCTCTTGAATGTTTTAATCAATCCATCAGATTAAAATGTAGAATATGCCTCTGCAAAAAAAAAAAAAAATCCAAAATCTTTAGAACTCACAAGGGAGCAAGAAAGTACTATAATGGTCAACAAAAGGAAATTTCAAACCCATCTCTGCAGGCAGCTGTGCTGGGCTAAAACCAATAAGAATAAATTTAACAACTATGAAAATAGGTTCTTACACAGAAGCTTTAAAAAACCAACTAGACAAAGGCAAGAAGACAGAAAACCAGGTTGAGGGCTATTACTATTTGTTTCCTAAATATTAGTGACTCTTATCTTGATACTATCCAAGCTTCACTTTGAGACATGGAGGACTTGGGATGCCAAACTGGCAAATGGAGCTGGAATAGAGCATGTATGAAGCTAGACCCTCAGCTTTAAATCTGCCTCTCAAAGAACAGATTTGGGATCAAGCTTTCCAGTCCTTTACTGGAGAGTCACACAAAAGGTAGCAAGCAGGGGCTGGAGTGGTGGCTCTGCATTTGGAGCTCTTGCCTGGCATGTGCGAGGACCCAGGTTTGAACCCCAGCACCACGTACACAGCTAAGTGGAGGAAAAACAAAAACCAGACGACAAAATTAAAAATTAACTCTCTCTCTTTAAGAAAAAGGTAGCAAGCAAAGAAAAATAGGTACAAAACAACAGGACATGATAGTAATAAGGGGCCTTTGGGCAAGGCTGGTGGATTTGGAGCAGTGAGAAGAAAGCAGAACTCAAATTGTTAGACTGGCCAGGGGGCTTTTGTGGGCCATGAGCAGCCACAGACAGTGTGTAAGCAGATGAGTGTGACTCACTTCCAGTACAAGATTACTTATGGAAATTAAAATTTGAATTTCATACAATCTTCAATTGTCACAAAATAGATTTCTTCTTTTGATTTTTTTTTAATGCAAGAAGCACTTTTAGCTCACTAGTAGTAATAAATATAGGAGGTGGGCCCTGGTGTACCAATCTCAGTGGTGGACAAATAGTTGCACAAATGAACAAAGGAATGAAAGTGATTGATTTACTGTTTTAAGGAACACAGACAGACAACACCAGAAGCAATAGGAGAATGACTTCGAGAGAAGAGGAAAAAATAATTCTATGATAATCTAGCTGTTTTAGAATAAATCTGGGAGAAAATGCTAAACTATTAAAAAATACTAAAGAAAATAAATCAACAAGGGTAGAGTATAAGCCAACACAAAAATGGCCCCAAGGAAATAATTTTCAGTCTCCTTCCATAAAATGAGAAGAATTTCCCAATTCTATACCTTGAGACATTCCTTGAAGCCAAGGTCAACTGGGAAACATGAGCATCAAATGCATAGAGGGAAGGCCCTGAAGCTTTTTCATGGAAGGACTGAAGTTCCATTTCCACTATTTCCGTCTGCAACCCCAAACTTCTTGTCCCAGAAGAAAAGCCTATTTATTTATTTATTTATTTTAGAGAGAGAAGGATAGAGAGAGAGAGAGAGAGAGAAAGAGAGAATCAACTTTAATTATTTATTTTTTTTTCATCTGGGTCTTGGTGCTCTGACACTTAGTTGTGTACATGGTGCTGGGGTTTGAACCCAGGTTTTTGCACATGCCAGGCAAGCACTGTAACTGCTGAGCCACAGCTCCAGCCCCAGAAGAACAGCTTTTAAAACATAAATATAAATTAAATTTTCTTCCAGAACACTGTGGGTGACCATAAAGTTAACTTTTACTGTTAACTCCAATTTGTTTGATTATTTCAATTTCTTTCTCCTTGCTCTTAGAAACTGAATGAACCTTAGCAGTAGCCCCCTTGTTGAATAAGAAATATGAGAACAGAGCTAATAGGTTTCCTTATTAGATGTGTGTCTTCCTTGGAAAATGTGATCTGGAGTTAAGTACCAGGGAATCACTCAGGGTTGAAGATTTTCCCATGAATCATGTATTGCAATTAAACATTTGAATGCTACTTAAAAAAATATTGCTTTTATGTCAAATACTATGTTTGTAAATATGGCATGCAGTGTACTAATTTCTAAGTGGTCAATGTCAATACAAGTCCAGGGCAGGAGTGACAGCCTGCTTGTGCAATAGCCTGAAGTTTGCCATTGTCCTCGTTACATTAAAAAATAATGAATCTTATCTCATTCCCAGGTTCTTAAAAGCAGAACATCACTTGATCACGTGACAACATGAAGACACAGCTTATAAATAGTAAATGCAAACAGGATTCTTTTACCTTATGAACAGGAACAACTGAAAGCTTTTTGGTCCTCCTGGGACCTAAACTTCTTTACTAAAAAAAGTTTGGAAGTTCAGGCAGAAACTAAACAAAAGCTTTTGAGAAGTGTGGTAAATCAAGGATTTGTTTCTCTCCTTTCCCTAGGAGTTGAGTAGTTATTATCTGGTTATAACACTTTTCAGTGTGGAAAAAATTCAGTATTTGCAGAAAATCTCAATTTGCTCAATACTATGAATAACATAAATGTTCTCTTTTTTCAGAAATCCTGGTCATTAAGCTTAGCATACATGTATTAATTTCCTGGGGCTACCATAAAAAGTACCACAAGCGAGGAGAATTGAAACCATTTAAATCATATTTCCTCACATCTAGGAGGCAACAAGTCCAGAATCAAGGTGTAAGCAGAATCATGCTCCATCGGTGGCTCCGACAAGCCCTTCCTTGTCCCTTGCTGGCTTCCAGTGGTGACCAGCAATCTCTGGTGTTCCTTGTCTCAGCTTCCACCATCACAGGGCTTTCTCCCAGTGTGTGCATCTGCGTGTGTGGTGTGTGTGTGTGTGTATGTGGCATGTGTGGTGTGTGTGGCATGTGTGTGTGTGTGTGGTGTGTGTGTAAGTGTGTGTGGCATGTGTGTGTATGGCATGTGGCATGTGTGTGTATGTGGTGTGTGTGTGGCATGTG
>PVKS010026682.1:0-28389 GCA_004027875.1 Aplodontia rufa
CACAGACTCAAACTATCCTTCTATTACTCTTCATCTTCATGAGCTGTGTATGAAAATAAGGGGTTGATTAATTCACAAGGACACAAAATGTGGCCAACAAATTCTTGACCTCTAGGACTCAGTTTGGACGCCAAAAAGACTGGCTTTCATTCACTGCAGAGCTCATCAGAGAGGAGATTGTGCAGCTGTTCATGGAAACGGAAACGCAGACCAAGACGCAAAACTGGCAGCTCGCAGGGGCGAAAACTGCTGTGGTTTTCACAGCTAATCTCCCTCCATGCCGCTCAGAAACTGGGGCCTAGATGTTCCCAGCAGGAGGCCGATTGGTTTGAGACTGAGAAAGGAAACTATCTTCCAGATGGATGGTGGAAGTTTTCTGATGGCAAGATAGCTGTCCCTGAGACGCTGGCCCCTGTCTTCATTAGACAAATTCATCTCGGGCAGACCGCACTGGAGACTATTCTGAGTCAGAACTTCTATATCCCACGACTCACTAGCCTCACCAGGTGATCTGGACGCAATGTAAGATTTGTGCCTGCAACAACCCCTGCCAAGGACCAAGACCTCCTCCAGAAATTCAAAGTATAGGAGGAGAACTTTCTGAGGATTTAAAAGTGGACCTCACTGAGCTGCAACATGTACAGAGTTATAAATCTCTTTTGGTATCCATGTGTTCTTACTCTGGGTGGATAAAAGCCTTTTCGAACCATACAAAGAAAAAGCTCTAGAGGTAGCCTGAATGCTCTTCGGGGAAATTATTCCCAGATTTGGCATCCGAATAACCATCAGCTTGGACAATGAGCCCACTTTTGTGGCAGAGGTGATACAATTATTAGCCAAGAGTTTAAATATCAGATGGAAGTTAACATACCTCCTATGGGCCACAGAGTGCTGCTGAAGTAGAGAGAATAAACAGGACCTTAATGACCCAGGTTAAAAAAAAAAGTTCCCAGGAAACTCACTTATATTGGGATAAAATACCTCCTGTGGCCTTGTTAAAAATAAATCCACTCATGTCTCCTAAAGTGAAGGAAGTAAAGTAAAAAATCAATGATTGGGATGCCATAAAGCTAAAAAGCTTTTCCACTGCCAAGGAAATAATCAAAGGAGTCAAGAGGTTTCCTACAGAAATGGAGAGAATCATGGGCTGTGATTCCTCTGACAGGGGCCTCATACCCAAAATCTACAAAATCCTCAAAAACCTCAACTAGAAAAACACAAACAACCCAATCAATAAATGGGCCAAAGAGCTAAATAGAAACTTCTCAACAGAGGACATTGATAAAGCCAATGAATACATGAAAAAGTGCTCTAACTCACCAGTAATCAGAGAAATGCAAATGAAAACCACATTAAGATATCACTTCACTCCAGTCAGATTGGCAAAAATGAAGAAAATAAATAATAATAGATGCTGGAGGGGCTGTGGAGAGATAGGCACACTAACACACTGTTGGTGGAGATGCAGACTGGTACAGCCCCTCTGGAAAATAGTTTGGAGAATCCTCAAAAAACTAGAGATGAGCCCACCATATGATCCTGCTATTCCTCTCCTGAGTGTTTTTCCAAGGGATTTAGAATCAGCACATTACAGAGACACAGCGAAATCGATGTTCATAGCAGCTCAATTTACAATAGCTAAATTATGGAAACAACTCGGCAATTAGAAACAATGATATTGCAGCTTATGAAGGTGAATGGATGGCTATGGAAGAAATTATGCTGAGTGAAATCAGCACAACCCAGAGAACCAAAGGTCGGATGTCTTCATTCATCTGTGGAGGCTGGAGCTAGACCCTGGCCATTGAGAAAGGAAGTCTAGTATCATGTTTTAAATCCAGATAAGGTATATGTCATACAACCCAATACATGTTTTTATTAGATTAACCTAATACATTTTTAGAGATGTTTTGGGAAGGGGAGGGGAGGGATAAGGGTGGGTAACTTGGGGGGCTCTTGGAGGTAAATCTAATTTTCAGAATATATGTATACATAATTATATATATATAATTTCATTAGAAGCTTGTGTGATTGTTCAACAAATAAATTTCTTTCTCTTTTTTTTTAAAGAGAGAGGGACAGTGAGAGAGACAGAGAAAGAGAGAAACAACTTTATTTAGTTTTTCACATAGCCTTAAGTTGCTCCAACACTTAGTTGTGTACATGGTGCTGGGGTTTGAACCCGCGTCCTTGTGCTTGCCAGGCAAGCGCCAAAACCACTGAGCCACCACTCCAGCTCCAACAAATAAATTTCTGAATTAAAAAAATATATCCTACTGAGAGGACTGAATTCTCTCCCTATGAAATAATGTATGGAAGACCTCCTCCTCCTCTTGTCAGGGGATTACAGGGAGATTTAAGGAAAACTGGAGGAATAACGTTGAGACAATAGCTTCAGGGTCTAGGAAAAACCTTGCAGACTCTTAACCAATGGGAAAGGGAAAGATTGCCTGCAAGTTGAACCATGAGATGCACATTCACTTCAACCTGGAGATTCCGTCTAGGATAAAGAATGGCATGTCCAGCCGTGAAAACCTCCCTGGAGAGGTCCTTTCACTGTTATTTGTCCACCCCCACTGCAATAAGGTTGCAGGAATAGGTCCCTGGATTCATTACAACAGGATCAAGCCCACAACCAAGGACTGGGAGTATACGCCAGACCCGGCTGTACCCCTCAAGCTGACAATCCAAACAAAGGAACACACAGGACAAGATTGAGGATCAGAAGGACAACAGCCTTGATATGACCACACCCTGGAAGCTGGTCAGCCTGCTCATGGTCAAAGCTTGAGGATGAGGGTTGTAGCTACAACCCTACATCACCACCTGGAATTTGGCTGACCAACAGGAAAAATGGACAGCTTAATATTTCAATTTTTGTGGTATAATACATTGCCACTCCGTACTTCTGACTACTCATTCGTTTCTGTCATTGCTTCTTGCTACAGGACTGATAACAGTGACCCCTGTTGACTGGACTCCTAATAACAGTCTTATTTACACTTTTCTATTTTATTTATATAAGAGTTTAGGATTTATTCAGTGTTATTAAGTAGATATAGTTTAACCTTGATGACAAAAACGTTAATGTGTTACTTAGTGTGGTTTTCAGTAGTCACCATATGTAATTGTTTGCTGTTATGGCTGGATCCTCACTACTATCCAACTTGTACTCCATGTATTAGATGGATCTATTACAAAGTTGGAATAATTAATAAGATGTACATAGGTCCTGCCCCACAAGAGGAATGTTATGATTCAGTGACCATTTGTTGCTGAGAATAATACAGAATTCAAATAGCTCATATTAAAAGCAGTGTATCAGTGGCTTGGTGGATACTGCACTTGCCTGGAATGTGAAAGTATGCCAGTTCAAACCCCAGCACCGTGTACACAACAAAATCTTGGAGCAATGAAGGCCACATGAAAACTAAATAAAATGGATTCTCTCTCTCTCTCTCTCTCTCTCTCTCTTTCTCTCATTGTCCCATCCTCTCTTTTTAAAAAAAAAAAGGGGGGGGTTGGGGATTTAGCTCAGTGGCAGAGCGCTTGCCTAGCATGCGCAAGGCCCCAAGTTTGGTCCTCAACCCTAAAAAAAATAAATGCCCATTTTCCCCATACTAAGGGAGCTTGGTATTGCTGACCACTAGATCATATGCCTCCACTAGATCATATGCCTCCCGAGTAGATACAAGGATTCACAAAAGATGACTTAAAGCTGACCACCCCAGGCCCCATCACTATAAGCCCCAGCCCAGCTCCTAAACTATATAAAGGTCTAAGCCCTAACCTTAACCTGCCCTTCTTGGGAATGAATCTCTTTTTAGATTTGGCTGAGAGAATACCCAAAGCCTTGGAGTTAAAAACCATTGGGTCTATGGAGGAGCTCTCACGAGTGAGGAATGGTGTTGAATAGGAATGAGTTTGGAGGCCTGTTTCTTGCTATAATGGAATCAGACCCACATTGACCTAGAGGGTGAGAGACCCCAGAGCTGGATCTTCACTTTAGAGATGCTTGGAAAAGAATGTATTGGTAGATTTGGGTCACAACACACACAGTTTGTTGGAGAGACCCATTGTAACATAACCTGATTTGGAATGGCACCTTGTGGCCAAACAAACCTACTTGGTTTTGGGCAGATAATCTGTCCAAGATAGGGCAGGATCTCAATGATCTCAGATGCATAATGTCCTGGAAAAACAGAAGCTTTCCAACTGCACCAGCCCAGGCACTTATGAAATCCAGTTCCTTTTGAGGCATTTCTGAGACTCACAAATTCTAGGAAAATCCAACATCATCTGACTGGAAGGCACCATATGGGCTATCTTGGATTTGTGGGGAAAATGCATACATCTACCTCCCGACAAATTGGAGAGATACTTGTACTATTGACTTTATTAGACCTGGATTTTTCCTACTACCAAAACAAACTGGAAAAGACCTACAAGTCTCCTTGTATGAGGACCTAGGGTCAAGAAAAAAGAGGAGCATTGGGGACGGGCTTAATTTAGGTGGTCAACAAATGGGGTAAAGATGAATGACTGCACCAAAGAATAACAGCTACTTGTGGTCCTGCCACCTGGGCACAGGATGGCAGTTGGGGCTACAAAACTCCTGTCTGCATGCTAAACCACATTATCCAGTTACAAGCTGTGCTAGAAATCATTACTAATCAGACTGGTTCAGCTTTAGACCTTCTAGCCACACAACAACCTCAGATGTGAGCAGCCATCTTTCAAAACTGCTTGACCTTAGATTATCTCCTGGCTGAAGAAGGCAGAGTTTGTGGGAAGTTCAACAGCTCTGACAGTTGTCTCCAGATAGATGACAGTGCCCAGACAGTTAAAAATACAGCAAGCAATATTAGAAGGTTGGTACATGTGCTGGTCCAAACCTGGACAGGATTCAAGGATTGGAATCCAGACTCACTCTTTGGAGGATGGTTTTCTACTTTTGGTGGATTTAAGAGCTTAATAGGCATGTAAGGATTATACTGTTAATTGTTTATCATTCCCATGCTTAGTTCCCCTCTACATAAAAACAATCAGGTCTACTATAAGAGAAGCTGTTGAAAACAAGCAACAGCTACATTTATGACAGTATATACAGGCTTAAGTCAGGAGGATGATGCTATTTGATTTAAGGACTGAATCAAATGCATCAAAGGAGGGAACGAAGGAGGCTGGGAATGAGGTTTCAGGACCTACCCCGAATTATTTTGACCATGTAAGGCTGAACTAGTTCAACTGACTTCTGTCAGCAAAACCTTTTCCAGGGTGTGTGCAAGATTTTCACAGAGGTTGGCTGTAATTTATAACTCTTCTATGGCAGAGGAGTTCTGTGTTGTGCTTATCTTACAAGAGTTTGAGTTATGAAATAAGCCTTCACCCCAGAGACAAAGCACACCCTGTACAGGAGAGGTTAATTCTTCACTCTTTGATTAAAAAAAAGAACTTATAAAACTGCTGTCTGGCTTATCAAAATAAAAGTTATTAATTAAATGTTTTGTAACCTCCCACTGTCACTGAATATGACAATGTAAGAATCTTCAAGATTGGGGTCCTTGATTTGTGACACCTATGTCCCCCAGACCAAGCTGCACAGCTTTAAGTAAAATTGCTTCCTGGATTTCCTCAGGTGTCTCCCTCATCTGTCCCTACAACATTGTAAACATCAAATAAGTAAAGAGCCTGGAAAATGCAGCACCAGGATACTGTTTGCCCTTATAACTGTTCTGAAAAAGCATGGCACCATCAGTGATCCTTGGGTCTCTCCAGCACCCAGGAAACTTGCTGGATATGAAAGTGTCCCATTCACTCCTGGGTTTCTTTTCAGGTGACCACAAGACAAGAATTCAATTGCAAGTTGTGCATTTGGGAGGTGATTCCAGGAAACCCCAGCAGGACAGTGGAGAAGTGAGATGAAACAGGACAGAAGCAGTTACAGGAAGCCTGGTGAAGGATGTTTCCACTGTGGGTAACGAAGGTTCAGTCCTTCAGGGCGCTCCATAAGACAGACACCACCGAACATGCACCTCAGCTTGATCCCACCCAGAGCGAGGAGCTGGGCTCTTTATCCACCCATATCTACCCATCAGTACTCAGGGTACTTCAAGGGCAGTGTATCTCCAGAATGTTCTTTCTGCATGGCAAGGGTCATGCCTGAGGAGTGCAGGACTCTCTCAGAGGCTTTCAGCTACGATCACAGCCTGGTATGGAGAGATATGGCTACTCAGTGATTCCAACACACCCACTCACATATATATATGTACACACTCAAAAAATAACAGTATATAAATACACAGAGACAAACTTGCACACCCCACACATGCACATAATCACTGCACACTCACATGCACTCATGTACACACCAACACAGTTTTGCACAGTTGCACAGATATACACACCCAGTCACAAACCCAGTGCATTCACACATCTTGAATAACCAGTCCTTGGAACACATTGTCCCAAAATGGTCCAGCAGAGGGAGCTTCCTCATTCTCAGAAGAAGAGGCCTCAGCAGCCAGTGACAAGACCCAGCCTGGGTGTGTTTGGGGATTACACAGGAGGGTATGCCAGAGTCCCAGAGACCCACAGACATCATCATTCCACTCACTGACATGCATGATCCACCGAGCCACAGCTCCAGCCCCTGTACATTTTACTTTTTACAAAAGTGAATACATTTCACTCTAGTCACAGAAGCAATGATGAAGATTGCACAGAAGCTACTGCTAAAGTAGGATAGATCTGTACTACAGATTAAACCCAGAGGCATGTTACCGCTGAACTATATGCCAAGATCCTTTTATTTTTTTAAAAAGAGAGAGGGACAGTGAGAAAGAGAGAGAGAGAATCAGTTTTATTTAGTTTTTCATGTGGCTTTTGTACATGTACACTTCATTGTGTACATGGTGCTGGGGTTTGGACTCACATCCTTGCACATGCCAGGAAAGGGTATTAACTGCTGAGACCCTGCTCCAACACCAAGACCCTTTTATTTTTTTATTTTGAGACAGGGTCTTGCTAAGTTACCTTGGCTTGCCTTGAACTTTCACACCTCTTACCTTAGTCTCCCAAGTTGTTGAGGTTACAGGTGTGCACCACATTCAGAGCTGTATTTGCATTTTGAGATGAAGAAACAGAGTCTTGAAGGGTCCATCAGAGACAGACCTGCAAACTGACTCTGTGACCCTTCTCCCACCAGGTTCAACTTTGGACCCTGGTTCAAGGGACTCATGTAAGTGACATTCATGAAGTCATTGAACATCTTCATATAGAGTTTCAGACTGTTGAAATGGACGGCCGGTGTCAGCATGTGACAGTGCTGGCTTCCCTTCTCACTGGCACTCAGCAGGAGTCCACTGCCTGGTAAGGCAGCCAGGGGCTGTGGGCAAGGGCAACGACTCACCCAGCACCAGGGTTTCCACAAGCTCTGTCCCCTGCATTGCTCACCCAGCCAGGGTTTCAGCAAGCCATTGAAGATCACATCTTTGCTGCCACAGCAGCTGAAATAAGCAAGAAACATCCAGGACCATGCACGGCGGTGGGGGATGAGCTTTGGGAGGGGTACAGGCTCCCGACAGGGGTTCCTACTTCCTCTCTTGAAGCCCAGCAGAGCAGGAGGAGAGACAGGCAGCAGAAATAAGGAGGAGGTATAGTAGATGAGGCCAAGTGGCAGTAAAGGAGCTGAGACATAGCCTGCCACCGCAGTATGCCTGGAATTGATGGCTACACAGTTCCACCTACTCTGTGACATTCTAGGACAGCACACTTCACAGACTTACAGAGACCTAGGAAACCTGTTCATCCAAGCACTGTTTGACATCTCCTGACGCAGACCTGGAACCTGGGACGTGGACACATTCCCAACATTGTCAGAAAACATAAGACCTGCCATGTCTCAATACATGGTCTACTTGGACCAGAGATGATCCAACATGACCTCACTGGGCCCCACAAACACATCCCATACAGGACTAAAAAATTGGTCTTATTCATATCCCAGACATGACCCAGATGTGTCCTAACTCAATGTGGCCTGCATGTACCCTGAGACTGGACTTGGAAAAGACTCAAGTGAAATCTCAGTCTCTCCTCAGAGGGAACCTGCGTCCCTGAGCCCAGATAAGCCATGCACATGGCCCAGATGAGGTCAGCAGAGGAAATACAACTTCCAACAGCCGCTCAGATAAGAACCACTCAGACACTGGATGCCTTGAATGTCTTTGGCCCAGACAGGACCGTCACCATAGGATTTCAGGTGTAACCAGGTACAAATGTACACAGACATGATGTGGCCATACAGCTGATGTCACGCAGACATGCTGTAGACTTGAGCAGACATGATCAGAGGTCACACAGATGGGGGTCCAGGTGATGGGCAGGTAGGGGCATCACAGCCTCAGGCCCTCCTGCCTATACTCAGGGCACTTGACCAGCCTGAGGCTGGAGAAAATCAGGAGCAGTCCAACCAGAGCCAGTGCAGGGTCCACATGGGAAAGAGCACAGGCTTGAGGAAGGTGGGACGGGAAATGTGGATGACTGGGTGCCAAGGCCCCACCCACCATCAATCTCCAAAGGGTGCTCACAACACCCTGGATGTACAGCAGACCTTCCACAGACCTTTGAATTTGGAGAACACTAGGACCCAAGGCATCCTCTTCTACATTGCCAGAGAAGGACCTGCTATGCATGGACCCAGACAAGAAGTGCTAAGTTCCACCCAACAGGTCATCCTCCTCCATGCCGAGCCCTGCCTGGGCTTCCTGCCCTCATCCTCCATACACAACATTCTGGACCCTCAGTTACAGGCACAATTTGCTTCCCAAACACCATGTATATCTGAGTTCATTTACATCCCATTTTTCAGATAAAGAGACCAAGGCTCTGAATGATGAATTCGGTTACCCAGAGTCATTCAAGTGGCATGCCTGAGACCTGAGCCTGGATCTGTGTGAATCAGCAATCACATTAAACCAAACAACTGCTTTGTGTTCCCACATACAAAAGCGCCGTTTGCCCCATATCTGCCAAAACATAGAATGCAGTGTCATGATGAGTGAGTGAAGAATTTGTCTTGAGCTTTAGGCCAAGATATTAAGGTGAAGCACAGGTCATCAACAGGAACACTGGGTGAAAGGTGACTTCTACCAAGTAACGGAACTGCTGGGACTTATTGTTTAACCATGAGAAAAGACTACCTTTAAAGAAGCAATTACACAGAGCAAGGTAAAACTGAGAAAAGGAACTAATTCTTAAAGGCATCCCCGCACCTTACGATTCCCAGATTCCCTTTCCTTGCCTATAGTACTCTGTGGTTAGTTTCTGCTTCTCACAACTGAGAGCTTAGCAGCCAGGGAAATACAGGAAACAGCCAAAAATCACCCAGAATTGTGGTGTCTTAGCTATGGTCTCATGGGACACTTCCCCCTTCCCAACACCTTCCGTCTTGTTTAAGGAAGGAAGGCAGAGGGCAGGAAAGGGATCCAGGCTAGGATGGGGTCTTCTTGGGAAGATTCCTGGGGGCTGCAGCTGGTGGACGAGCCACGGGATGAAATGAAGGAACCAACCCACCAGAACTGGATGCCATAGAAATAGCAGCCATGTAGGGAAGAGATCATGCTGAGTAAAATCAGCTTAACCCAGAGAACTAAGGGTCGATTGTCTCCACTCATCTGTGGAGGTGGGGACTAGACCCTGGACAGTGAGAAAGTTGGTCTATTAGCATGTGTTAAACCCAGATAAGATGTAATGTTTTACAACCTAACACTTTTTTTAGAGATATTATGGGAAGGGGAAGGGCATGATAAGGGAGGGTAATTGGGGGGGGCTCTCCTGGGGGTAATTGCAATATCCAGAATATATACACATTTTATATTATTTTGTTAAAAACTTGTATGGTTGTTCAAAAATTAAAAAAATTAAAAAAAAAAAAGAAATAGCAGCCATGGTCCTGCACCTCATGGCTCTAGGCCTGAGGATGAGCAAGGGTGAAACCAGGCATGTTTTGGGACCGCAGAACTGCCCACATCCACTGCATCAGCTGTTCCACTTTACACCTTCCTTCTCGTGCTCCAGACCCTGTCCAGAAGCACCTTCTCTAGGAAGCCTCCAGCTGCCCTAGCAGAACTTGCTTGTCCTCTATCTGGCCCAGCCCATCTCCCTCTGAACCGTACATGACCATCAAATGTTGGATGTGTGTCTGTACAGATTCATCTCTTTGAGACCTGAGGTTCTTCCAGGACAAGGCCCTGGATTGAGGCCTCACGGGACATCAAGGGTGCACAGCACACCGGTAAGTGGAGTAGGAGAGACAGGGGAGGAAGAAGACAGTGAAATGGCAGCTAGTGAGTCCCTGGAAGAAAGAGGAAGAAGGTTGAGAGAGAAGGAGGGGCCACGGCACTCCAGGGCCACACAAAGGCATGGGCTAGAGGGGCTCTGAGCCCTTGGATATGCTAGAGCACCCACCACCTCACCTCTGCATGGGGATCTGAGGCATTCAGCATACATTGCACAATATCAGGGTGGCACAAAATGGCAAGGTGGACGATGGGGCTCGGCCACATCACAAAGACTGGGGGCAGGAGCCCACCAGCTGTGTCACCTCCATCAAGTCCTTCTCTCTGTGTTGACCCTGAAAGCAAGGCAGGGGTGGCATCTCCTGAGCAGGTTAATGCCAAGTGCCGGCTTGGCTGGGCTCAGGGAGGCCCAGATATCCCATGAAACATGACTTCTGGGTGTGTCTGAGAGGCTCTTTCCAGAAGCAATCAGTGTTGGCCTCCATGTGGGTGGCAGCACCCAGTCACCGAGGGTCAGATGAATGAAGGTTCAGAAGAAGGGCACATCCACACTTTTCTGGAGCTGGGACATCCATCTTCTCCTTCCCCCATCAGCAAAACCCCAGCTCATCCAACCTGCAACTCCAGACGTCTCAGCAGCAGCCCCCACCCTCCACCCCACCCCTGGCTTCTCAGGTCTTTGGACTCAGGTTGAATTCATTGCACCACCAGCTTTCCTGGTTCTCCTGCCAGCATATGAGGGAGTTCTCTGTCTACACAGAGCTGTCTACATACACTCCTGTGCTGCAAAATGGCTTTTCTGTCGAGCATATACTGCATTCACGACAGAAATCACATAAGACCAAAATCTTCCCATCGCCTAGTATTTGTACTGTACTTTTTCTGTGTTTAAACACACAAATGCCATTGTGTTACAGCGCTCACAATATTTAAAAAACAACATGCTGTGCAGGTTTGGAGACCAGGAGCAATAAGTGATACTACAGCACGAGGTGAGTAATGTGGTATATCGTCCACACGTGCACACGGCACATCTGTGATGTGCACCCGGTTGCAAAATTGATTGGCCACAAATTCCTCAAGTGTGTCACATCTTTAGGTGATTGATGACTCTTTTTTTTTTTCAGGGCTGAGGACCAAACTCAGGGCCTTGTGCATGCTAGGCAAGTGCTCTGCCACTGAGCTAAATCCCCAACCCTGACAGATTCTTTATGATGTGTGTGTGTGTGTGTGTGTGTGTGTGTGTGTGTGTGTGTGTGTATTGCCATTGTCCAATTGGTTCTGTGCTTCTGGAGAACCCTATATAACACCCTTTCCCAAAACCCAATGCAGTACCACTCCAGGATCCTCCTTCAGCCTCTGGAGATGGTGGACCCTCTGCAGAGAACACCTGTCCAGATTTTGTTAAGGATAGAGTCTGATTACTCCCTGTCCTCTCCCTCTTTGGGTCATCTCTAAGTTCCAAGGGTGCAAGTCAGCACAGATGGAGATGTCATCCTCTCTGCCCACAAAGATACCCTCCTTGGCTTGAGAAGATGGATTTTCTTGTCCTGAGAGTAGTTCTAGCTCTGAGGAAAGCCACGGGGGAAATATCCATATGGCATTTGTGAATAGCAACATGGCCTCGGAGCTTGTCGGTAAGTCTTGTCCCACATCCTTTCATTCCCTGGCTGTTCCCCATGCCTCCACTTCCTACCGTGGAGAAGAGTCCACACAGTGGCACCTTGCCAGCCTCAGCCCACTCCAGGAGAACAGAGGTGACACTGAGCACTCCCTTAGAACTTTCCCGCCCATGAGCACCAGGTGCCCACTCTGGCTCAGAGCGTTCTGTACACGCTCTCATGGAACCTGTGCACACGCCATTCAACTCTGCTGCGTGTAAACAAAGCAATCAAGGTCACTTTAAGCACCACCTCCATGCCTCCCTCCAGAGGTTCCAACCAACAGATTGGGTGCTACCCTCCTGGCTCTCTCAGCATCCTGTCCAGAATTGCCCTGTGGAGTGGTCTCAAGTGAGGGAGGGCTGCAGGTATTGGGCTCCCAGCAGAGTGCTGGAAGGAGAGAATCTGCTCATATCTGTAGGATATTAGGGAGACCTGAACCTCTCCCTGCACCCCACTCAGTTCTTAGGAGATTCAAGTGGCTGCTTCTAGGGCCTGCAGCATGGTGAAATGTGCCCTCCTGAAATCCCTTACACCATTCAAGAGAAACACTTCACCTGCTGGCCGGTCCAACAGTGTCAGAACACAGGCCAGAGCTTGATCAATCAGCCCTGTCCTGGAGACAGGAGAAAGAGCCCAGTGGCTGCAGTTGCTGAGCTCACTGGAGACCCTGGGATAGTCAGGTCGCCTAGACCAGGTATGCTGGCCACCACCAACCTTTGCCTCCATAAGTCCCTGACCTTGATTAAGTCCTTTAAGTGTATCAAGCTTTCACCCTTTCATGAATGGGGAATGAGGCTGAAAGACATATATGTGACTTGCCCAAAGTCGTGTGGCTGGAGGAGGCAGAGGAGCCTGGCTTCGTATTATGCATCATTTACCACGAGGCTGTGCTCCTTTTTGTCTGAAAATGAGAGTTTTGGTGGTGCACACCTCACAAATTGGTATTAAGAACGGACAGCTAGCACATGCAAAGTGCATGGAACAGAGGGACCTCTGCAAATGGGGTGCACTGCGGTTGGTGTCACTGAGTGATCCTCCAACAGCCCTGTGATATCACCTCCAGGAGCCCAGAGTTACAGAACAGGAACAGGAGATTCAGAGCCGCGGAGCTCCTGCCCCAGAGAAACGTAGGTAAATTGGAAAGCACAGGTGACAGGAAAGCCTGGCGCATAGCAGTGTTGATTAAATATCTGGGAAAGAAAAAGAGGCTTGCAGCCGTGAGCTCTGAGACTCAGCTTCGCAGTTTTCAGGAAATGCAGAATCTTACACCTCTACCCAAAATCCTGACTAGGAATTACACATTAAGATACCCACATGGGACGGGTGTCTACTCCATCAAATTAAGGAAGTCTTGCTTTAAGATCCTTGAGTCCTAGGGCTGGAGCTGTGGCTCAGCAGTTACAATACTTGCCTGGCATGTGCGAGGAGCCAGGTTTTAACCCAGTGCAACACACACAACTAAGCAGCAGAGAAACAGGCCAGAGGAAACATAAATAAATTTAATATTCTCCTCTCCTCCTCACTCTTCTCTCCTCTCCTCTCCTCTCCTCTTCTCCCCTCCCCTCCTCCCATATCTATCTCTGTCTCTTTCTTTATCTCTCTCTCACTCTCTCTTTTAAAAAGATCCATAGGTCCAGGTCAAGCAGAGATGCAGTGAGGGAAAACATTAACCTTTCTGATTCTCAGGAATTTTTTTCAGGAATGACACAAGGAGAAAAATGTATAGCTCCCAGGGTTTTCATGTAACTGTACTTATGATAAGCATAAGCGTGTATGTGCATGTGCCACACTCTAGAAAAATCCATGTCACAGAGGAACGCAAGGAAGTAGTATGGGAACAAAGACCCTTTTAAACTTTTTACACATCTCTGTTGCTTTTTTTATTCACACTGAGTGTTATGACCTTAATGACTAAAATGCAATTTTTAAAAGAAGGATATGACTCAGCAGGGACACATATTTGGTGCATGACTTTCATGAGAAATTTTCATTTTGTGTCACCACAAAGTCACACTCCCAGAATCAGCCAAAAGTCTCTCAAGAGCAAGCAGGCAGGTTACACATTCACTGGCCCTTCACTCTTCCTTTCCAGGTTGTTGGGATGAAACAAGTTCAGAATTTCACTGAACTGAGTCCAGTTCTGAGCTCTACCACTTGCAGGCTCTGTGACCTTGAGCACACTGCTATTAAAACTTTTAGAAGAAAGCGTGAGAGAAAATCAGTGATCTTGGGTTAGAAGCTCTGATATGTAACAGCATGAGCAATTCAACGAACAAAAGCATTCATAAATTATACTTTACAAAGTTTTTTTTTAAAGAGAGAAAGACAGTGAGAAAGAGAGATACAGAGACAGAGAAAATCAATTTTTATTGAGTTTTTCACATGGCTTTCATTGCTTGGACACTTAGTTGTGTACCTGGGTGCTGGGGTTTAAACCCGTGTACTTGGGCATGCCAAGCAAGAACTGTAACTCCTGAGCCACCACTCCAGCCCATACTTTACAAAGTTTTTTAAAATTGCTCTCTGAAAAAAAAGAGTGAAGATAATGAAAACACCATTTGCTGACAAGGGAAAAAAAGACTAAAACCTAGTGACACACGCTGGAGTCTCAGCCACTCAGGACACTGAGGCAGAAGGATCACTTGAGCCCAGATGATTGAGACTAGCCTGGGCAACACACCAAGACAATAAAATGACACATTTAGTTGGAAACAATTGGTTAGTTTCTCATAGTGTAATATGTGATCTAGCCATTCTGCTTCAAGGTAATGAAAATGCGTCACACAAAAACCTATATGCAATATGCATAGCAGTTTTATTCTTCAACTGGCAAGCAAGCAATGGCTCGTCCATGCACTGGATACTACCTAGCGAGTAAAAGAACCAAAGCCTTAATACATACAGCATGGGTGACTCCCAAGTGCAATCAGCTCGTGAACGAACCCAGCCAGGCACGGTGGCACCTGTAATCCCAACAGCTCAGGAGGCTAAGGCAGGAGGATCAAGGTTCCAAATCAGCCTCAGCAACTTAGCAAGACTCTAAGCAACTTAGTGAAACACTCTCAAAATAAAAAATAAAAAGGGTTGGGGGTGTGGCTCAGTGGTTGAGAGCCCTTGGTTTAAATTGCTGTATAGGAAGGAAGGAGGGAGGGAAGGAAGGAAGGAAGGAAGGAAGGAAGGAAGGAAGGAAGGAAGGGAGGGATGAAGGGAGGGAGGAAAGAAAGAAGGAAGGAAAGGAGGGAGGGAGGAGAAGGAAAAGAAATTGGGCAGGTAGACTCCAAGGCTACACACTATACAAACCCATTTGTGCAACTACGTAAATAAAGCCAAAATATGGGCGTAGAGAATAGATCGGTAGGTGGAAGGAGGTTTTGACTACCAAAGGCGACTCTGTAGCTGTGGTTATGTGACTCTGGGCACTGTCAAACTCAGAAATGTATACCAAATAGAGCATAGCTTACTTCTAAACATTTTAATGTAATTTTAAGATAAAATGGAGGGTGACTACATTCAAATACTGTTTTCCTAAGTACACAATGTTTATCTAAAAGTGAAACATGGATAGATGAAGAACCAATATTTCACACTGTGTATTTCATTGTTTTACAAGAGTAAATATAGTTCCTGTCAAAACTATTACATTGATAAAATGATTACCACATTATATAATCTTCTAAGCTTTCTCTCCAGAACTCTTTCCTAAAGTTAATTTCATGTGAGTTTCATTTGTCCTTCAATGTGGAATATGTATGAAACCTTACAAGTTGGACTGGAAATTTAAATAAAGGATGCAAAATTCAACAACAAAAAAAGAATGATTACATTGAAAAATTGAGACTCCACGGTCACAGTCTCATCTACTAAGTCTGGAGTGCTTCCCAGGTAGCTGATGTGCCTAGAGTTGAGACCCACTTTGATAATCTCTTCCTTTGTAGAAAGAGCTGTGACCTCTGTAGGCAACCTGACCAAATTCAGCCCCCTGCACACTGAATGAACTTGAGCAAGTGAGCTGTTCTCTATCATCCATAAGAATGATGTGAAGATGAAATCTCTGTTTACCTGGGGGAGCTGTAGTGTCACCTGTCACTTCTCAGCGTCTACTTCTGTGAATGGGACTGACACGTCAATGTCTAGAGGTACCAGGACAGAGTTGTTCCATGAAAGATGTCCAACCACACCCACATCTTACCTAAAAATATTCTCACCTACTACTATAAAAATTAAATCTTTATCCCAAAAGTTATTTGTTGAAGAGTACCTTGATTTTTTAAAAAGAGAGAAAGGGACAGTGAGAGAGAGAAACGGAGAATCAATTTTATTTAGTTTTTCATGTGGCTTTCGTTGCTCTGACACTTCACTGTATACGTGGTGCTGGGGTTTGAACTTGGGTCTTCCCCCATGCCAGGGAAGCACCATAACTGCCGAGCCACTGCTCCAGCCTGAGTAACTCAATTTTCAATTGATAGTGATATCTCATGCCATCTTTGTGCATGTAAAGAATTTTTGCAAAATAAGATGGAGCACTTTTAAGTTATTTTCCAACATAACATCATTTTTTAAAAAATTTCTTCCAGGGATTCACTAGCTGCCATTTCACTGTCTTCTTCCTCCCCTGTCTCTCCTACTCCACTTCCTGGTGTGTTGTGCACCCTTGATGTCCCATGAGGCCTCAATCCAGGGCCTTGTCCTGGAAGAACCTCAGGTCTCAAAGAGATGAATCTGTACAGACACACACCCAACATTTGGTGGTTGTGTATGGTTCAGAGGGAGATGGGTGGGCCAGCTAGTGGACAAGCAAGTTCTGCTAGGGCAGCTGGAGGCTTCCTAGAGAAGGTGCTTCTGGACAGGGTACATTTTTTAAAAAATAAAGAGTAGCTTGATTACTTAACACAAAGATTTTCAAGATCATAAAGTGGTGTGTCCTCAGATGACTTAATGTCACAGAAAGATGTTCACAGCATACAAATGTATGAATAACCCAAATAACAAAACAAATAACAAAAATATATGTATGATAAAATAGTGTTTGTTGTGATAAAATTCACATGACATGAAATTTACCACTCTAACAATTTTCAGGTACACAATTTGGTTGCATTAACATGTGCACAATGTTGTACAACCTTCACCACTGCCTAGTTCCAAGATATTGTCATCATTCTGGGAGGAAACCCCACGCCACCAGGCGGTTATTTCTCATTCCCACCTCTGCATTCCCCTTAGCAACCACCACTCTGCTTTCTATACTCTACATTCATCTGTTCTAACCATTACAATAAGCAGATCACAAGTGACCATTGGTGTCTCTCTCCTTGCACACATTCTCACGTGTTCAAGGTTCTTCCATGTTGGCATGCATCAGTTCTCCATTCCTCTTTGTAGTCAAGGAATATTCCATTGCATTGGTATCCCACACTTATCTGTTCATTCATAGGCCAATGGCTATGAATGAACTTGTGTTGTTCCCATCTTTTGTAATTGGGAATAGAATGGCTATGAACATTTATACACAGGAACGTGTTCATACACGTTTTAAAATGTGTCCAGTATACACCCGCGAGTGGATGTGTGACTCGTGTGGTCATTCTGTCTCACATCTGATGAACCTCCAGCGGTTTTCCTCAACAGCTGCAACATTTTGCATGGGTGTCATGAATGCAGGAAGGTTCCAATTTCTCCACATCCTCATCAACACTGGTTATTCTCCCCATTTTAGATCCTAGCCATCTTGTGGAGGTAAAGCGAATCATAATAAGAAGTGACCGTGGGTGTCTGGCTTCTTGCACATGCTCTATTGTGTTCCAGGTTCAACTGTGTTGTGGTGTGAATCAGTACTCATTCCTCTTTGTAGTCAAGGAATATTCCATTGCATTGATGTGCCACACCTACCTGTTCATTCATCTGCTATTGGCTGTTTGAGTTGATTCCTCTTATTGGCAATCATGCTATGAACATTCATGTAAAAGTATGTGTCCATATACATGTTCCCAATCATGTGCGTTATACACCCTCAGGTAGAATTTCTGAGTTCATTGATAATTCTATTTTACATCTGATGAACCACCGAACTGCTTTCCACAGCAGCTGCATCATTTTGCATTGCTTCAAAGGATGAAGGAGGGTTCCGATTTCTCCACATTCTCATCAACACTGGTTACCTTCCCTGTTTTGGATTCTAGCCATCTGTGGGGGTAAAGTACCATCACATCATGGAGTTCCCACTTGCCTCTCCCTAGTGACCTGACATTGAGCATCTTCTCATGTGCCTCATTGCCAGTCACATAGCATCTTCAAACAGAAAATTACTGTGAATGTAATAATATGCTAAAATGTAAACTTCACGTGCAAACATTACATATAGTTAAAAAGAGGAAGTATGCATGACAATATTAGAAGGAATTATTTAGACATGTGCGGATTGTAGATGATTTTCACTTCTTACATTTCCTTATTTATACTTTCTTCTATGGATATGTAGCGTTTGTGGATGAGAAAAGCATTTGAATTAACAATGCTAAAGCCAATAAAACCAAATGTGATTTCCACTTCTACTATGTAGTTTTTCATCTCATTTTTCAATGCCATTTGTTATTTTATACCCTGTAATCCTCCCAGGTCTCAGATCTGTGGCCTCCTGAAAAGCACTCAAGTCTTTGTACTCTGTCCTGCCAAACACCCCTACAGAGAGGAGCCATAGCTGGGGCAGCTGCTGTCCCTGGTGCTGAAGGGGCAACCCACCCCACTCCTGCTCTTCCCTTCTCCCCTCCCTGCTCTCTCATCACTGTTCAAAACCAGCACCACTTCCATTCACTCCCTGGAATAGCTGGGTGAAATGGAAGTCCTGGTCATGCCTCTCTTAAAAAAAAAAAAAAAAGTAAATGGGTGGCTATGGAAGAAATTATGCTGAGTGAAATCAGCATAACCCAGAGAACCAAGGGTTGAATGTCTCCACTCATCTGTGGAGGCTGCAGCTAGACCCTGGCCATTGAGAAAGGAGGTCTATTATCATGTTTAAAATCCGGATAGGGTGTAATGTCATACACCCTAAGACATTTGTAGAGATGTTTTGGGAAGCGGGAGGGATAAGGGTGAGTAATTGGGGGGCTCTTGGAGGTAAATCTAATTTTCAGAATAAATATATATATATATATTATTTCATTAGAAGCTTGTTTGATTGTTCAACAAATAAATTTCTGAATTAAAAAAACCTAAAATAAAAAAGTTCAGTTCTAAGCCTCAAGCCAGGGTCAGAACAGCTTGTAGTTTCTCAGAATTCACTGTGGATTTGTAGAAACTACTGAGTACTCACCAATGATTTTCCCCAACAGCAGGTTGCCATGATTTTCAAAACTCAAACTTTTCTTTTGGGCTGGTGATATAGCTCAGTGTCAGAGCACTTCCCAAGCACAGGCAAGGCCTTGGGTTCAAATCCCATCAATATCCATCTATCATCTATCTACCTATCTAGCTATGTCTTTCATGATTTTAAAACACTTCAAAACTTAAAACATAATGCAAAAAAGGGAGAAAGAAGAAAATTAATTTTCATGGGATGCAGGTGCTTAAGAGATCCTGGCTCAGTTGCGCTGTACATGCAAACTTGTTCAACCTTCAAAAAAGACCAGTGTGGGGGTGGGGTGCTACCAGCAAGGTGAGGCTTAGCAAGATAAATGATTTTTCCCCAAGCCAAACAGCTGGTATGTAGCGACCAGGAATTCCAACACTGATAGGACAACCCCAAGGTGAAATGGATAATCTTAGTCATCTGGGTTGCTATAACAAAATACCTAAGACCAGAGAATTTATGAACAATAGAAATTTCTTATCCACAGTTCTGGAGACTGGAAAGGACAAGGTGCCAGCACATTCAGGTGAGAGCCTGTTCCTCACAGATGGTGCCTTCTCCATGTCCTCACATGGTGGAAGGGAAATGAAAGCTCCCTCAGGCCTCTTTCAAAAAAGGACACTACTGTTATTCATAAGAGGTCATGGATCCAATCACCTCCAAAATTCACACCTCTTGATAACACTACTGAGGACCAGACTTCAGCATATTAATTTGGGGTAGGAGGGAGTTACAAACATTCAGGCCATAGCATAAATTCAGTATCATCTGACTTGACAACTTCTACGTGTTGGAGACTGAGGCCAACATGATGCCTGGCCGGATGCCAGAGAAAAGAATTAGTGGTAAACAACTCTGTAAGAGGCCCAGCTGGCTTGTAAATGAATTGGTGGTAAACAACTCTGTAGGAGGCTCAGCTGGCTTGCATCTTTCCTGGTGATTAGCAGACTGCCTGACCGCATGACTAAGCTATTTGCCCGCTCATTTGTTACAATTGGTTGAATATGTTTGCACTGTGTCCCTATTGGTTGTTGTAACAAATAAATACCAGGCGTATGCAGCCAGAGAGGTAGATGACTCTAGTGAGACGAGACGCTCCCATGCAGGCGACAGAAACAGGGAAACTAGTAAGAGAAGAAGAAGAAAAACCTCAGCAGTAGAAATAGGGATTCCACAGAGAGGAGATGTAAAAGTCTCCAGTGAGAGGGAAGAATAAAGCGCTTGGCCTCCAGAGAGAGGGAGGAAATAAAGTGTTGGAGAACTCAGGACCAGTGGGTCTACTTCATTCCCAGTCAACCGCCGATTGAGAGCTCTCTGGTTCCTGCCAGCTGGGACCAGACACTACGTATGTTCCTCATGTTCCCTAAAGAACAGACTTTGTCTTCTTGATCCAAGACAGAGCTCCATCTACATGATCATTATTATAACAGGCAGGAAGGAGAAAGGGGGTTGCTGGAGAGAGACTGTCCCAGCTTCTGTTAAGGAAACTTGTAAGAATTACCTCATAACCTTTGTCGTTCCCTTTTTTAAAAAAAGAGAGAGGGACGGTGAGAGAGAAAAGAAAAAGAGAATCAATTACATTTAGTTTTTCATGTGGCTTTCATTGTTCTAACACTTCGTTGTGTATGTGGTGCTGCTATGCCAAGCAAGTGCCTTAACCTCCAAGCCACAGCTCCATCCCCAACCTGCGGCTTTTCTATGTGTGTAGGACAGACACCTAATCAATCTATCTTCAAGAATAATTACAACTTGTATTTCAGGATGCTATGTACTTAGCAAAATATCGGGGATCTAAGAAGGCAAAAGTGGATAACAGAAGAGACAATAAGCAGTCACTAACCAGTCCACCCAGTAAGTCTGAAAATATCCACCATGTGCCCTTGTTCCTACAATAGGAACATACACCATCTCCAAGGGGATCAAACCCAGTGGCCACCTGTCCCCTGTGATTTGCTCAGCGTCTAAGGTGATGTGCAAGTCTCCCACACACACACAAGTTCTCTGTTTGGGTGCTGTGGTTTGGAAATCTACAGACTCACGGGCAACTTTCAATTCTAACACATCCAACAGAAGAGTAACCACTGGCTGATGCCAACTTAAAGTCTCACTTGAGTATTGCCTTCCATTAATGGGAAACCAAGTTATTTGGATTAATCTTCCAGCTGTTTTTAAATAACTCTCACCTGGATGCTTTTCCAGTTCCTTAAATTAATTAATAACTTATACAGTCAGTAAAGAAGTACAAAGGTAACTGGTGATGTACAGCACTTGCCTAGCGTATGTGAGGCCTTGGGCAAGATCCCCTAGCGTATGTGAGGCCTTGGGCAAGATCCTCGGCATTTCAAAAACAGAGACAGAAAAAGTTACAAAGACATTATTTAAAAAAGAAATCTAAAGATAGGGTGAATGTGAAATAAACTCTAAAGCCTTCTCTCCAGTCAGGAAAATATGAAGCTCTGTTTTCATAGTCTTGTGATGAAAAGAAAAAAAATATATCAAAACCAAGGAGTTACCAGAAGGGGAATTGATAAGATTCTCCTCAAACAAGCAAGAACCTTAATGTGGCGCATCTCACAGGGAACGCAAATGGAAGCCAATAAACCCACAAGTATGTGTTCAGTGAGTTTAAACCACCTTAGCGACCTTGGGCACCACAAACCTTGAACCTCATTTAACATAATCCTCAGGCACACCGGCTGCTAGGACTCCTCTACAGAAAACCGCTTTCTTCAAATTCTACAAACAATCTTTCAAATCTGTTAGCAAATATCCAGGCAAAGATAATCAGGCACACAAAAAAACAGTGACCCCCCCCAGAGAGAAAAACTAGCAAAAATGACGGGCAATGTAACAGACGCACAGATACTACAAGGATCAGACACTAAAAACCCAGGCTTGTTAGGTTTAATAAACATAGCAATTTAGTAACCGTACAAACTAAGAATCCTGAGGTGAGCAAACGCTGGGTGTATTAAGGAGATCGTAACAGAGGTCAGGGTGGCAGAAATGAGTGTCACCAATTGTTGGCCTCCATGTCTCAGAGTCTCAACAGGGACCTCTCCCGCTCCAACACCTCCCATGGTTCCCTTTGGCCCACATCATCGAATCCCTACCGGAGCAACGGGAGAACCTCGCCACCAGCGCGGCGGGTCACCGAGTTGGGCTCAAAGACCCCAACCCCTCCTCTCCGACCCAGGCCCAACTCCTGGGTCACCGCGTGCCCCAGCGCCCCCTGTTGGCACTAGGGGAACCTCGAGCACAGGTAATAACCATTTTATTCCTGGGAATCTGCAAATGGGGTGGGTGGGTCTGGTGCATCACAGGACACGCCTGGGGGCGGCGCGTGGGAGTCACTGAGCGTCCGCGCCCAGCGGCTCCACCCGCAGCCAGAGTCCGCCCTCGGCGCGCAGGATCAGCTCCGGCTTCCGACGCGGCTGGGCGTCGTCGGGCAGGACGCGGAAGCGCAGCAGCGTCAGCGCCAGCGCCACCTTCATCTCGCTCATGGCGAACGCCTGCCCGATGCAGTTCCTGCGGGCGGGGTGGGGACCTTGACTGCGCCTGGGACCGCATCTGGGCCGCATCCCACCGGGCACCTCCCTCCTACCCACCCTGATCAGCTTGAGGAGCATCCAGGGGCGCAGAGCTGCCTGGACCTCACCTGGGCGTCCAAGTGCCCCGAGCCCGGCCCACACTCCAGCCCCAACACAGACCAGCAGCGAGAGGGGACCCTGAACACACACCCTGCCCTCCCTGGGGTCTTGTTCAGATCCCAGACCCGTGACGCACGCGCCCAAGTCATGGGGTTCCGGCGAGGCCTGCTCTGCACCTCCCTCACCATCCCCTCCTCGGGTGCCCTGCCCCTCACCTGGGCCCCGCGGAGAAGGGAATAAAAGCCAGAGGTGACCTCTTCTGGGGGTTTTCTGGGTCGAAGCGGTAGGGGTCATAGACCTGCAGGAGGGCAATAGAGGGCAGCTGGGTGGGATTTCTCGGCACCCCCAGCCCCTTCCCAGAAAAAGGTAGGGTACAGTAGAGGGACAGCATCTGGTTTCCCGGGTCAGGTCCAGGCCCCAACACCAGGTCCCAGGGAAGGGGGCGCGAGGAGCAGCACCTCAGGGTCCGGCCAGACTGAAGGGTTGTGATGGATCCCGAAGATGCTGATGTTGCACACGTTCCCTGCAGGGAAAGAGGGCACAGTCAGGACGAGGTCCGCGCTGCCGCGTAAAACCACCACCTTGCGCAGGAGTCTCCCCCTGCCATCGTGGGCACCTTTGGGGATGACGCGGCCATCAGGGAGCAAAACGTCCTGGGTGCAGCGGCGCGAGATGACTGTGACTGGCGGGTGCAACCGCAGACTCTCCTTGATGCACATGGTCAGGAAGGGCAACTGAGTCAGGTCGTCCCTAAGGAACACCCAGGAAACATCATCCAGGGAGCAAACAGAAAGACTCCCCAGCCTCACTGCCGCCACTGAGACCCTCTTACAACTCCCTCTGACCTTCTGCCCTGTAACAAAATTGATTCCAGCTGATTTGAAGATTTAAACTCCAGATAATCAAAATTACAAAATTACTAGAAGAAAACTTCACCTGGCGTTTTAGGAAAATTTCTGACCTAAACACCTTTCAGAAGTGTGGTCTTCAAAGTAATGATACATTTGAAAGGAAACGTTTTAAAAATAATAAAGTGAAATAACAAAATCGGAAACAAATATTAAAAGGTTAATGCGGTTATTTGAATACGTAAGAACCACCCCACACTCTAGGGTGCCAAGACCAATTAGCATAGAGGTGTCAATCCTTTCTACATTAATCAATACATTCAATGCAATCCAAAACAAATCTAGTTGTATTTTTTTAACTTGACAATCCTTTTCTTTTTTTGCAGTGTGGGGGATAATAGGATCCAATCCAAGTCTTTGCACATGTTAAGCAAACACTGTTACCAGTGAACTTCATCCCCAGCCCATTAATCTTATTCCAACTGGAAGGGTTAGAGTTCATCAAGGGCTAGGCTAACATAAAATAAAAGATCAAAGAATAGGAGCCTCATCTACCACTTATAAAGGACTACTACAAAGATGTAATAACAAAAATTTTTTTTAAAAAATCCTATGGTATGAGGCTGGAATGGTGGCTCTGCAATTATAGCATGCACGAGGACACGGGTTTATACCCCTACACCAGCTACAGAACAAAGCATCAGAGCAATGAAAGCCACATGAAAAACTAAACAAAAAAAAATGATTGTCTCTCTTTCTCTCTCACTGTCCCTCTCTCTCTTAAAATAAAAAAACTCTGGTATTACAACAAGAACAGGAAAACAGACCCATAGAACAGAAAGGAGTGCACAGAGTCAGTCAAACATGTATACAGCTGAAGACTTAACATCTGGCAAAGAGGCTCCACACGATCCTGAGAAATACATAGACGGTTTTATGCAGGTATTCAGACAGCTGGCAATGTGGAAATTAAGAGAACTAAATCCTTCTCTCCTCTATATGCAGGGATAAAGCTATAAAGGTAATTAGCATATCCATCATTTCCAACATTTATCGTGTCTTTGTGGTGAAAATACTCAAAAATCCTCTCTTGCTCTTTTGAGATGTGTAACACATTGTTGTTAGCTATAGTCACCTACTGTGCAGAACATCAGAACTGTTGCTCCTACATCACTGTAACTTTGTACCCATTGGCAAAGTCCCTCCAACCCCTTCCCAGCCTGATTAAAGAAAAAAATATTACAAAGTTCTAAGGAGATAACATTTTCCTGCTCCAGCAATAGGAATTCTTAGAACCTCAAAAACACAAACTGTAAAACCAAAATAAAAAAGATAAACATACAATTATATAGAATTACTATACAATAAAAAATACCATGAACCAAATTAACTTCTGATGAGATTCAGAGATGTCTACAATCAATACATGGATCTATAACAGTACAAGGAATTCCTGCAAATCAACAAGCAAAAAAACAGGTGACCCAAGAGAAAAGTAAACAAAAGGTATAATCTAGGAATTCCCAGAGGTGGAACATAAGAGATTTAAGGAGAAAGTCACTGCTTGTCAGAGAGATGGGAATTATTAACAATGAGATGTCTCTTCACATCTATTCCAACAAGAATCCGCAAGGTGTGGAGTGCCCAGGGTTGGTTGAGGTGTGAGGGGTTAAGGGGTCTCATGCACTGCTACTGCAGGTGTGGGCAGGGGGCTACCCATTCTGGAGGGAAACTGCCAGTACATGGTCAAGGAAAGATAATATGTTTCTAACCCTGCAGACTGCCTCCCAAGTTTAGATTTCAGAGAGTTTTTCAAACAGGTAGATAAAGAGTCATATACAGGGGCTGGAGTGGTGGCTCAATGGTTATAGCACTTGCCTGGCATGTGCGAGGACGCGGGTTTGAACCCCAGCACCACATACATAACAAAGTGTTGGAGCAACGAAAGCCACATAAAAAAACTAAATAAATTGATTTCTCTCTTTCTCTTTCTCTCTCACTGTCCCTCTCTCTCTGAAAGAAAGAAAGAAAAAGAAAGATGTACAAAGATGTTCACCTCAGTGGAGACATGGAGGCAGCCTGAGTATCCAGCACTAGAGGAAGCATCATATGATAGTTAAAAGCAGTAAGCAAATGTACTTAGAACTATGCACAGCTAATAAAATCATAGTCCTACATTTTGGGAAAAGTAAAAGCCAACGTAAGATCTATAATATAATCACATATTTACAAATTTTAAAATATATTTACCTTTCACAAATTAAAGCATTAGTCTCTCTAGAATCACATTAGGGAAGACTAGAATTGGGACAAATGGGGGGAAAATAAGCATTGCATGGAAAAATGATGACATCTAGCCAGAAGTTAAGGATCATGGTGAATTCAATTCCTGGCACCTGAGGTGCAAAAATTAATTAATTAAAATTTCCAAGGTTATTTTTTCAGCCTACCCAACCTGATTACAGAAATCCAGTGGAAAAATAAGAACTCAAAAATTATAAAAGCAAAATAATTAGATAAGACCAACTTATCAAATATGAAGTATTTTTTAAAGTATGGTAATAAAGATTCTTGGAGCTTATTATCACTGTAAAAATAAATGGCACAGAGTAGAGTCGAGAAATAAACTCAAATACACAAAGTTAGCTTATTATGAATCAACAGCTTAAAATGATAAGACAAGTATTCAATAAATTGTGTGGGGATAATTAGCTATTTGAGAAAGAATAGATTCTTACCTCAGTACTTCTATCAATATATATTTGATAGGGAAAAATATTAAACATAAAAGTTAATAAAATATTAAATAAAATATCTTTTAAAAGAAATAAAGCCATTTGAGGAAAACATACAAGAACTTTACATTTCAAAATTAGAGTGTGAAGTGCTTTACCCAACGCAAGTTTAAAAATAAACAAAAACAGAAGCTCAAAAGTAATTAATAAATTTGACTACAGATAGATGAATCAAACCAAAATAAATGAACCCAAACCAAAAATAAAGTCAAAGGCAACTTGGGGAACAGGAAAAAAAAAGCTAATTTTACTAATATGTAAAGAGTTCTTCATCAATAAGAAAAAAAACTAGAAAAACCCAAAATAGGATAAATTATACAAACTGACACATCACATCATATATATTTCAGAATATATATATATATATATATATATATAATTTCATTAGAAGCTTGTGCGATTGTTCAACAAATAAATTTCTGAATAAAAAAAAACATCCTCCATGGCTTCTCACTGCCTTCTGTTAATGGTGAATATTCCTTTAATTAAGAATTTGCTGTCCAGCTGCAAGGAATGCAATTATATCTGCCAGCCTCCAGCTATAGGGTCTTCAGGCTGTACTGCAGCATACAAGCCGCAGCCACACTTTCCCAGGCAGCACCCAGCCAATAACTGACCATGGTGATCCACAAGGATATGAGCATTTATGCCCCTTACAGCAGCATCCCTGCCACTTGTATCTTTCATCCAATATTGGCTTCCAAAGGACTCAAACCGACACATCTTTGATTAAAGCCCAAGCTCCGAACATGGTTTTCAAAGCATTGCAAGCAGGGCCTCTGCTACCAGCTCCAGCCTCATCAGGATTCTCTGTTCCTGACACTGTACTTCACAAAGATTCAGCCATTACTTCCCCTAACCCCTAAAGATGTCAGGCTTCTCATGCAAGCTCTACTCCTGCCCTTTGTACAACTGTCCCCTTGATCAGCACTTCTGATACCCACATCCAATGTGGGGAATTCGTATTCGCTGTCCCACTACCCAGCTTGGCCCCCATTCTTCCTGCCTCAGCTTTGTCCAGGCAGGATGAAAATGAACAGGAAAGCTGAGCATGTTGGCATGTTCCCCTAGTCCCAGCTGCTCTGGAGTCTGAGCTGCTTGGATTATTCGAGCCCCAGAATTTGGGGCCAGCTTGCACAACATAGCAAGACCCCACCTCAAATAAATAAATATTTAAGAAAATTAAAAAATGAAACTGGACACAGAGTTGGGAAATGGTGGAGCAGACACTATGGATGTGTTTACCAAATGAAGAGAAGAATGAGTTTTGCCCACTGAGATTTTTGTGAACTCTTGGAATAGACTACAAGGTGAGCATTTTTAAAAAGAATAAAAATTAAGGGGAGTGGAGGTCTTATGGAAAATGCAGAGGTTGATGGCTCATTTCCTGAATCCATGCTGGGTGGCATCTGCTCCACTTATCACTAAGTCTCCAAGTAGCCCTGTGGAGTAAAGATGCCCTCCAATTTACAGAGGAGAAAAGAGATTCAGAAAAGGGAATTGATTTTGCTAATGTTTCTTAGCAACTTTGTGAAGCAATATATATGGACTCCCAGATAAGGTCCAGCAAAAAAAAAAAAAAAAAAAATATATATATATATATATATCTTCCTATTCCCCACCTGGGGAGCCAGGGAAGGGACTGGGGAACAGCCTTGAGGACCTCACTCACCACTCAATCTCTTTTGGATCACGATCTCTCAGCAGCTCTTGCACCTCCTGCCGGCAGCGCTCCTGGTACTCTGGGTGCCTCGCCAGGTTGTACAGGACCCAGGAGAGGCCACTG
>PVKS010026683.1:9339-28464 GCA_004027875.1 Aplodontia rufa
CCAGAATCTACAAAATCCTCAAAAATCTCAACTACAAAAACACTAACAGCCCAATTAATAAATGGGCCAAAGAGCTAAATAGAAACTTCTCACCAGAGGACATTGATCAAGCCAATGAATACATGAGAAAGTGCTCTAAATCTCTAGTAATCAGAGAAATGCAAATGAAAACCACATTAAGATATCACCTTACGCCAGTTAGAATGGCAAAAATGAAGAAAATAAACAATAATAGATGCTGGAGGGGATGTGGAGAGATAGGCACACTAACACACTGTTGGTGGAGCTGCAGACTGGTACAGCCCCTCTGGAAAGCAGTGTGGAGAATCCATACGATCCTGCTCTTCCACTCCTGGGTTTCTTTCCAGCGGATTTAGAATCAGCACATTATAGTGACACAGCAATATCTATGTTTATAGCAGCTCAATTTACTATTGCTAGACTATGGAAACAACCCAGATGTCCCTCACAGGATGAATGGATCCAAAAACTGCGGTACATATATACCATGGAATTTTACACAGCAATTAGAAACAATGATATTGCAGCCTTTGAAGGTAAATGGATGGCTATGGAAGAAATTATGCAGAGTAAAATCAGCTTAACCCAGAGAAACAAGGGTCAAATGTCTCCACTCATCTGTGGAGGTTGGAACTAGACCCTGGCCATTCAGAAAGGTGGTTTATTATTATGTGTTAAATCCAGATAAGGTGTAATGTTATACAGCCTAATACTTTTTTAAAGATACTGTGGGGAAGGGAGGGATACGGGTGGGAAATTTGGGGGGAGGGACTCCTGGGGATAAATCTAGTATCCAGAAACTATACACATTTTATATTATTTTGTTAAAAATTTCTATGGTTGTTCAAAAATAAAAATTAAAAAAAGGCACATGTCTAAGACACAGAGAATTCATTTCTGACCCTTTGTGTCTATCCTTGTATATTTATTCCTCCCATAAATATGAACCCCTACTGTGTGCCGGGTACCACTCTGCTGCATGCAATAGCCCAGGTGAGAAATGTTGGGGGCTTAGACCAGGAAGTGGTGGTGGAGGCAATGAGGAGTTGAAACCCAGATTTCTTTTAAGACAAAGTAATGGAATTGGCTATGGATTAGTTGTGAGATGTGAGATGAGAGAGGAATAAAAGATGATTCCAACACTTTTGACTTGAGCAACCAGAAGGAGATGTGGTAGAATGGATATCCAGGATTCTACTGTTTACTTGTTGACATCTGAGCTGTTGATCAGATATCCAAATGGGTATGGTGACTTGGCTTATTGTGTTTGAAGGTCCAGGGAAGGTCCAGGCTAGAGACAAAAATTTCATAGACATTGTAATTTAAAGTCAAATCATATGATCACCTAGGAGGCTAGCGTAGAGGGTGAAGATATAGAAGGGCTGAACTTGGGGTCCTCCAACATTAAAGGGTCAAAGAGAGGAGAAGCCAACGAGAGACTGATGATGAGGACTGATAGGAGCAGAGGACAGAATGGTGCCCCATGAAAAAAGTGGCCAATGGGAAGGCGATGGTTACCTGTGTCGGTGCTGCAGACAACATGATGGGCAACTGACCACTGGGTTAGCAAAACGAGGACCACTGACATCCTGGCATGATGGGGTGAAAGTTCATGAACAAACAAGGGAAGTTCATGAGCAAATGAGAGAAGAGAGAAGCAGTGAGAAGAGAGAGCCCTATCCAATAAAAATATAGCGCAAGCCTCAAATGTGAGCCCTGTACATAACTTTAGTAACCACATTAAAAAAAGCAAACAAAATTAACTATGATAATATATTTTATCTGGCCCAACATTGCAAAATAATATCATCTAAACTTGTAATAAATAAATATCAATGAGATATTTATTATTGTTTGTTTTGTACTAAATATTTGAAATATGTGGTATATATTTTACACTTAGAGCATCTCATATCAGATTAGCCACCATTCAAGTGCAGAAAAGCTGTATGTGGCTAGCGGCTACCATATAGACTATTCTTTTGAGGAGTTTTGCTGTAAAAGTGAGCAGAATATAAAGGATGGTTCCTGGAAGTGGCTGCGGAGTCGAGAAGGTTTTGATGACAGATGCCACAGCATTTTTACACATGATGAGAATCAGCTAATGGAAAGTGAAGTTGATGATTCGGAGGTGAGAGGGAACAATGTGAAGGGATTGCTGTCCTTCAACAGGCAAGAAGAGAATCTATGGGCAGGGGAAGAGCAGCTGATCATGGGTCAGGTGGGAAAGCACCTTATAAGGGTATATCTGTGAGCGTGGGGACGTGCAAGTTCTCTTCTGCTTGTATCTGCATTCTCAGAGAAAGGGGTATTGATGCCATCAGCTGAAAATGTGAAATGAGAAAAGGTACGTACGAGAAGTTTGAAGAGAGAGGCTAAGGCATGGAAGCGTCAGTTAAGAGAGCAGAAGGGAGAATGGAGTAGGGACATGTGGTCGGGTTGATGGGCATCTCCAGGGGCTGGCTTGAGATTGCTGTCATGAGAGTCCAGCAAGACTTAGCTGGCTTCACGTATTTCTCAACCCTTTCCAGATACCAAGTAGATCGCCATCTCATTGGATTTGATTGGGGTTGGTGTTTTTCCAGAGAAAGAAGATAAATAAAGGGAGGAGTAAACACTGGTTGTAAATGCCAGTGAGTGGCTATAACAATGGAGCATGGCATTTACGTCTCTTGGAAGACAAGAGAGGGAAGGGAACTGAGAGAATGTGGTGGGATGAATGGATTGATGGAGTCATGGTGCAAGAGGGTGCATGCAGACAATGTATGCGGTGCTGGCTAGGGGAGGAGTGTAGAGCTGAGATTATGGGGAGGGTGTAGTTATTAGTTATGCCAGGGAGATTGGATGTGACCATGGGAATGGGCAGCTGAAATAGGATGAAGGTCAGAAACCCCGGAGAGGGCATCAGGCAACAAGAGGACAAGAACACAGGGTAGTTAAGTGTTGGAGAGAGCTTGAGTGAGCCCAGAACTAACGTCTTCCAGGTGCAGAGAGGAGTGACTCAAAGGAACGCAATAAGGAGTAGGAGGCAGAAAGTCTGATGACAGAATAGCCACACTGGAGGGTTCCAGGAAAGGGTGAGCTCTGAAAGCAGAAGTGAGGAGAAGGCAGGGCCCCCTCCCACTCTCCACCTCCAGTGGAATGAGGCAACTGGGAGAGAGAGCTGCTGCCATCTGAGAGGGTGCAGGGAATCAGCGTGCTTGGGGGAGAACCAGAAAGGGAAGGTAGTGACCAGAAACAACGCTGAGGATGTAGGGCAGGAGTGGGGCCACCTGCTTGGTATATGAAGTTTTATTGGGATCCAGTTTATTGGGATCCAGTTGTTCTTTTCCTGTTACAGTGATCGACTCTCAGAGTTGGACCACAGGCTGCAGAGCTCAGGAAGCTGAAAGTAGCATCTGACCTTTACAGACAAGGTTGGCTGGCCCCTGAAAAGATGATGGCTGTGGGGAACAGAGGGCACACTGGGAAGGTTTCAGGACAGAGGGGGCAAGAGGGAAGGTTAGACCCAAGGTTCCCAGAACCAGATGGGAAAGGGATTCTGTGCAATTCCGGACTTTGGTGATAAACCAAGATAAATGGGGATAAGGGGCAGCAGTGTTAATTTCTCTCCTTATACTTAAAAATGACCCTAAGAGTCATTGTGTAAGTGTGTGCTTGGTTGTGTTTCTGCATTAAGGGGGGTCCGTGATCAAGGAGAAAACCCAAGTATTAGAATTGGGTCCTCATATCACACTTGAACAATGGCCTAGGGCAACTTTGGTTCTTGAGCTCATGATCCAGGCAGGTGGGCCCAGAAACAGGGATCCAGGTGTAGAGAGGGCTTGTGAGAAGCTCAGAGCTAGGAATGGCAAGGCAAAGAGAAGGTTAATTTAGATTAGGGGTTTTCAAACTATGCCCCATGTGAGCCCTCCAAAACTTATTGGGAACTGGGGTTCTAGTGCCACTACCCCAGACTAACAGAGCAACTCCCCCCATCCCCTTTCTCTTTTTCTTTTATCCAGTGCTGGGGATTGAACCTAGGGCCTTGTACTTGTAGGGAAACACTCTGCCACTGGACTTTTCCCTAATCCCCTTATATACATATCATGTACCGGGCCTCTGAGTAAAATTTTGAACAATGTGTTCTGTAGCTAAATTATCTAGTATGCACAAGGCTCTGAGTTCAATTCCTAGCATCACCAAGTGAGGAGAAAAGATTTGGGTTGGGAATGTAGCTCAGTGGTAGTTGCCTAGCATATGCAAAGCCCACAGATTAACAACCAGCATGTGCGTGTGTGCATGAGCACTTACACACACACACACACACACACACACACGTTTCACAACCTCAGCCAGACCATATCTAAAGTCTCTCTGCTCTATTCTTTGGCTCAGCTTGGCAATCCAATGGTCTCCTATGTTAGCTGGATCCATATGCCTTGAATTCCACGCAGAAGTTGCCAAGGATAGGAAACTGTAAGGGCAGTGTTCTTTCCACTGAAATTTAGATCACTGAAACCTGAGGAAATAGAGGCCGGCGTGCAAGTCAGTCAAACAACATTCCAAATCCAAACCAGATTTCATTCTTGGTATTTCCTGGAAGAAAGCAATATGTGTATTGGAACACATACAAGATGTTCACAAAACAGTATTCAGTGAAGAGAGCGGAGATTAGAAAAATCTATTCTCTTTTAACGCCTACCCAAGCTTGAGACTCTTCAAGTGTTTTCTTTTAATTTTGAAGGGATAGGAGATTTTAAAATGGGTACAGGAGGTGTTTGGGGTTTGGAGTGCTGGGTGTGCTTCTCCTCCATTGGATGTTGTAGGGCAATGCTTGGTGCCTACTGGACTCTGAGGGTTGGGGTCTGATGTGGATGCTAAGCCAGGGGATTTCTCCAGGTGTATTTGGCAGTCCTGCAGCCAGGTGTCAGGGCTTTAAGAGAAGAAGACAAGGAGGTTCTAGAGGACTCAGAGAATCAGAGGCAGGGCCGCCATGCTGTGAGGGAAATAGGGGCATAACTAGAGGCTTTGTGGCTGGACTCCTGAGTGAGGGACCTCCTGAGGAGACCTTGGTTCTTGGGTTGGGGTTTTGGGAGGCAGATTACAGAGGCCTTTGAAATCCCCTCCATGTTCATTCGTGGGTCCATCTCCCCATTGCACCAAGGAGACTTCTCCGCTTTGGGAAGGTAATGACTCTGGTGACAGGACACCAGAATGGGAATGTAGAGATGAGAGGGAGTACCCTGAAGCAGGCAGGCAGCCCTGACTTCCTCTCTGATTTATAGGAGGCTAGAAGAAATCGTCCCCTGACTCCAGATGAAGGGGCCCAGGAGAGTAGAGATTTCCCAAGAGATGCGGGGAAGCAGAGGGATATTTATTTAACATTGTAAAACAGGCAGAAAAAAAGTAGGCATGGCTGGGCAGAAGCGGTGAGCAACACCCTCTGGGGATGGAGGATCATTTTTCTAGTTGGAAGGCTGAGCTGAGATTTGGACTCGGTGGAGAGCCCCTAGGACCAAAACTCCTGGAGAAGATAAATTAGTTGCTAAACATGGCCAAGTGTGAGATGAAGGGGAAAACACCCCAAAAGTCACTGGGAACTATAAGCCAAGCAAGTGTTGGCTTCCTAACCTCTGTGGTTTAAAACACTTAACGGAGACATCTTTTAGAAGAGAACCAAATCTGGATGCTTCCCCTTCTTCATCAGCCTGGTGGCAAAAACCCCAGGGAGTGCTGTCTGCTCTGATCCCATGAAAAGTCTGCCTCCTGTCGTGATGGGGACAGATGAAGCAAGGGCCAAAACAAACCACAAAAGAGCAAGTGTGGGGTCAGCCACACGTCCTCCTGAGCTGGAAGGCGCCTGCCCTCCTCCCAGGGTTCTTGTTTGAGGTCTCCTCTATTTTTCTTATCTCAAATTCTCAAGCTTCAGTTCAGGCCATGAATGGAGCAGAGTCTATCTAGTCAAATCCACCTGTTTCCATGAACACAAGAAGGAAATGCAGATCTCTGCCTAAACACTTGTCCTGCAAGTCACCCCATCTCTCCACTGGACCCAGAAATATCAGCTCTCATTCCTGACGCTTGCATCTCTGCACGTGCCACAGGAGACTGAGACTTGAGAAAGATGCTGAAGTTAAAAAAGGCTTAGGGGCGTTGGGAACAACCCATCCTCAGGAGCTCTGCTACGGTTTATTTACTGAGTTCATTCAAGGCATTTCGTTAGCCACTCTGTTTATTCTGGCATGAACGGCAGCAGTAAAATCTCTCACATAACTGCATCCTCACCCCGAGTCCTCTGCAGTCAGATCTATAAATGACTAATAACCTTAGTGCTCCTGATGTCACCCGAATACCCCTAATGTTCACGTGGCCAAAATGCGTCACTCATTGGCCAGGCAACACAAGACAACACAAGAAAAACCCTAACCCAGTTCCAAACAACCATTATGAGCCATCCAGATGGCCAAGGACAAGGAAATAACTTGTAAATGATCTTGATTTGCTCCTGTGTTATTTCCTGCAGTAAAGACCAGGCTCTCCCCTGAGATAATGAACGATGAGTGCTCTGGAGAAGCCCGCGGTGGCCCCGGGCTGCACTGGAATAACACAAAAGGATTCAACGAAAATAGACTCCCGGGATAAGAGGCTCCTGACATCCTGCTTGTCACACCGAAGACAGTGGGGTCTCAGAGAGAACTGTGCAAAATGGCCACCTGGAAGCATTTGCCAGGTGCCAAGTAACCCAAGGTCAGCTTGGAGGAGCCTGCTTGTTCTTGAAGTAGAAGCTGCTTAAAGGTGACCCCCACTTACCAATAAAACACAAGAGTCATTGGAACTTCATCCACTCTATCGTAATACACTATATTTCACAGGATACATAGGCCTGTTAGGTACAAATATTTTACGGAGGATCTTTTTGTGACATTTCTAATTTTTTATTATAAGAAAATTATCAGGACTGGAGTGGTGGCTCAGTGGTTACAGCGCTTGCCTGGCATGCAAGAGGACGCGGGTTCGAACCCCAGCACCACGTACACAACGAAGTGTTGGAGCAATGAAGGCCACATGAGAAACTGACTAAAGTTGATTTTCTCTTAAAAAGAAAAGAAAAGAAAAGAAAAAATTGTTACTCGCCCAGCAGTGACAAGCAGTCTGGTTTCTTGGGGCCACAGAATAGGGCCCCCTGTGGAAATGAGGATGAGGATGGGACAGTACGCATGAGCAACCTGGGGGCACACAGCCTGGCACCTCATGCCACAGCTGTGGGGTGCTCCCAGACAAGCTGACTGAATCTGCGCCATGATACACACAGTGGGGCAGTTGGTCAGGGGAACTGCTGGGTCAGATGTGGTTGGAGAGGGAAGAAAAGTCCTTAAACAGAGGACACACCTCAGTTGCAGCTGAGTGGAGGACCCTGAGTTCATCAGGAGCACTCAAATTCAAGCATGTGTGTGTGTGTGCACGCGCGAGTGCACATATGCATGTGTGTGCGTCCGTGTGTGTCTACGTGTCTCCATGAATGTGTGCACGTTTCTGAATATCTGTGCACGTATGTTTGTGTATACACACTGATGCACATGGGGGTGGTGCTGGGGGGTCCTTGCTCAGTAGCTCCTCTCCCTTTGGAGAACTCGAAGTGATGATTTTTAACATCCCTTCATTGTGCCTGGAGGTTCTATTATGATCAAATCAAAAAGAGCTATGAAGAGAGGGGGAAAGAGGTGTGCATGGGTAAGGTGAGAGAACGGAGAAAGACAGCTATACTTACCCTACAACCACAATTATAAAATCTAGTAAATTCCAACCGTTGCGGAGGTAAGCGTTGGGGTGAAAGAGAAGACCATACGCGATGACTTTTAAAAATGCTTCCACAGTAAAAATTATGAGAAAGAGATATTCCACTCGTTCCTAGGAAACAAAAATAGAAAAGAGGAAAATAAATCATTGGGTAGGGGATGTGAAAAGCACTGAACCTGTAGATCTCAAATGCATGGTCACACGTTACATAAAGACTTTTCAGTCGATCACAGACTGCGTGTAGAACTGTGGTTCCCCCAAGATTATATCACCTAGTGACATTGTAGCCATCTTAGTTTATGTGAGTACACTCAATGATGTCAATGAAATCACCAAAGTCACATATCTCAGAATGTAACGCCATCATTAAGAACACATGCTGGAGCAGTGGCTCAGTGGGTACCATGCTTGCCTGGCACATGTGAGGACCTGGGTTTGAACACCTGCACCACATGCATAACTAAGTGTCAGAGCAACAACAACAACAAAAAAATCAGATAAAAAATAAATAAAATTGATTCTCTCTCTCTCTCTCAAAAAAGAAAGAAAAAAAAAAAACCAGAAGACAGCAGATGGAATAGAAAGCTTCCCCCTCTGTGGTAGGACCTAGGGGGACACTGAATGGGACCCTCAAGCCAAATTAGCAAATCTACAACCTCTTCAACCACGAGAGCTCCAATCGACTTGAGATTAAGGGATTTTTGTGTATATTCAAAGTTCCCTGTTCGATTGTAAATATTAGGGTGGTGCAAAAATTCACATCGTTTTCTAAACATTGTATTTAACCAATTGAGATTTTTATTGAACTTTCTTAGAAGAGAACTCATTTTGTCTTGATCTAAAGGGAAACAGCACCAAGACGGAGGAGAAGGATGCTAAGAAAGTGAGTGGAACAGAACCCCAGGAAAATCATGCCGCAATTCTGCAGTACGAAGCACTGAAGGTCCCAGACACGGTTCTGGGAGGGAGGGTCCTAGCTGAGTTCTCCAACCCAACAGCAGAAATACAACCAAAAGAAATCAAGACGCTGAAGATTTCTTCATAGCAGCCCAGAGACAACCTGCCTGCACACATCCAGAAATTTGAAATATTTTCATTGAGAAGGAAAAAACCAACTATCCCAAGATACAGACCAGGTCTGCAGAGAAAGTCAGCATTCTAAGGGAGGGAGCAGCACTGGGGTGGGGTGCAATAGGCCTGCTCTTTTCTCAAGGGGCAGAAAATCATCTTTTCTCTTCTTGCTCCCTTGAAAAAGGGCTTTGCATTGAAGGATATAGCTCCTGTCCCTGGGATCCACAGTCCACAGGACAAACGCATCGGCTCAATTAGAGCAAGCTGACACTGTGTGCTGATTCTCTTGCTTCCTTCACCATTAATTGCTCTCCGCTCCTCACCCCCAAGCCCAGAGCCTTAATGCTCCGACCCCCCAGGCGAAGGCTGCCTAGAAGCCTTCTTGCTTCACTGCTCTTCTCAGCTGGAGCCTCAGCCTGAATCTCAGGGGAGCCACAAAGTACTGTTCTGCATGCATTCAGGTGCTGGTTCTGCAAAGCAGGGCAGACCCATCCACTGCCCCCAGGAGACTCTCAACTCAGAAACACCAGGCCCCTGTCTTCTGCCAGAACAGGGGGAGCTCACCAAAGTCACCCAGGTCCACCACATTCCGGAGAGAGGGGCATTGCCTGCGAAGGTTCTCTTCCTGCCCAGCCAGCTCTGAACCTGGGGCATTGGGAGTCCGAAGAGTAACTCTGCAGGGACAGGTACCCTGTGTCCCAGTCACTCTTTCTCATCCCCTAGACATTTAATGAGCTCTGGCCTCACTGTCCCCAGCTCTGCATGATGAAGTTGGAAGATGCCAAGTTAAAAACTGCAGATTTCTGGGCCACATCCAGTCCTAATGAATAGATTTTCTGGTTATGAAGCATAACAATTTGCATGATAGACAATTCCAGGTGTTTCAGAGGCAACTCAAAATTTAAGAGCCACTAACCTTAGTGCTAATCAAGGCCCAGGTCAGGCAGTAACAGAAAGGGAGTGGAGGGGTCAGATTCAATCACCATCTAAGAAGGCTCACCCTTTACATCCTTCCCCTTTTAGCAACATATAGTTGGTCTGGGGATGTGGCTGCCTTGGGGGCTGTGACCCAGGAATGATCTATGACGTGTGGGAGCATCAACCTTACAAATTAGGTGACGCTGGGTTAAAGTGTACATTAGGGCAGTGTTGAAAGGGAAGGCATGTTACAGAAGGGCCTGATGCACCCTATGGATGCTTGGAGAAGGTGAGAGGGAGGTTATCAAATAGCCACAGAGCCCCAGTCTTCCTGCCCCCATTGACATGATGGTTCAGAGCTTTCATGTTTACACCAGGTGACAGTGTCAACCTGTTCTGTCCACCCATGAATCTCCATGGAAACCCACAAAGTTGGAGCTGGGCTAAGAAGGGAAGAAAAGGGAAAGGAAAATAACATAAAATTGGTATTACTACGTTCAGGGTAATTTCATGTATTCACATGTATGCATGTTGCTTTTATACTTTCATTCCCTTGCCCACCCATCCATCCATCTATTCATCCATCCATCCATCCATCCATCCATCCATCCACCTACCCATCAACCTACCCATCCATCTACCCATTCACCAATCCACTCATCCATCCATCTACTCAGTCATTTAAGACAAGTGTGTTACAACTAGGTGAAGTGTCAGAAACTGATCTTGGAGTTCTCTGTGGGTGGTCTAGACAATGAGCTTTATAGGAGGGACAGCACCCAAGCTCAGAAGTCCCTCCTCCCTCTGCGGGGAGAACTTAGCAGTATCCTAAAGGCTCCAAGGGCCCTACAAGCTAGGAAGCTGGCATTCCCAGACAACTTCCTGTATACAGCTGGCACCCCCAATCCAGACTGCCTGGCACCAACCAGTCTGTTTATTCCTTCATCGACAAGACTGCTTTCCCTTGCTTACTTTCCCTATAAAAAGAAAGCACCATGGGGGAGGAGGGGCCCTTCCACTGAGATGCAGACTTACCCTGCAAGCTCAGCAGCATCCTGGACCTGCCACACAACTTTGTGAGACGGGAGGATTGAGGGGATCTGTGCCTTCTCTTATGGAACTTTGGCCCATATAAGTTTTCCCAACAAAGCTTGTTCCTGACTCCACGCTATGTGACATTTATTCCATACAGTGGTAAATAACACATAGTGATCCAGAAGGATCCACCCCACACTTCAGTGAGTCACTCAATCAAACATTCACTCAAATGAATATGCTTGTGTATGTTGCTGGGTGCTGGAGATCTGAGATAAATGGCCTAGAAATTGACCTTAATGATCTCTTTGTTTACTGGTGGTGAGGGGAAGGGGTGCAAATTGACAGAACTAAAAGACAGGAATGAGATAGGAGAACTAAGGAGATAAGAAATCTGGACTTCACTCTTAGTTGAGTAAAGGGTGTTGAGGGGTCAGGACCACAAGTGCAGGCAAAAGCAAGATGGCCGAGGGCTTTATTGTCTTGGATATTTGGGTTCCATTTCAGAGAGAATGGGGATAACCTGGACAGATGTGCACTGCAGTCTGGCAATGGTTGGAGAATAAATGGGTGATGGGGTGAAGGAGTGACCCACACAGTGGCCACAGAGCCTTGATCCATGAATCCATGGGATTGGGGTGATGTACATAGATTTGAGAGATAATATGGATGCACTTTGGTTTCTGTAACTAGGGTTTCTAATTTTGGTGACCATGTGGATGGTAATGACTTTGATGAAATTGGGTACTTTAGGGGAAAAAATGAGGGCTTTGAGAGGAAGGTGAAGTCATCAGTTATGGACTTGCTGAATTTCAGATACTGATGATGAGACATGCAGAGGTGGGGCCCGCAGAACTCAGCTGACAGAGTGGGGATGAACAAGGCTGCCTAGGGGACTGGGCACACCAAGGACAGGAGAGCTGGAACTAGTCCCAATCCAGTAAGGTATAATTGTTACACACCTCCCACTGAGTATCTGTTCCATCAGAAACCTCTTCCCCAAGAAAGCCCCTCCACATTATGAAAATTTATCTCCACACAGAGGTTACAGGACCTGCTTAAAACCAATGAGTCTGGGAGATAGACGGAACATTACAGGTTATCTACTGGTCCTTCGTACCTGAAAAAATTAGGACACTGATAAGATACTGAGGCCACGGAGGTACTTAATGAGCACAGGGAACCTTTTGACCTTCTGCCACAGGTCCATTCAGAGTATCTTGCCTTCTGGATACCAGAGAAACCTTTTTCACTGGTCACTGTTTAATCAGAAGACACAGCTGGGTTCAGATTCCTCATGCTAAATTGTTTAAGAATCTGAGATAGAACCAAGTTAGAACTAAGATCTAACTAAGTCCAGGAGCCAGTAACAAGGGATCTGGACAAGAATCCAGAGAAGCAGCTGCCTATTGTTGACGAGTCTGGAACCCATCACCATGCAATACATGAATGTGCAGTGTGTTGACCGACTGCCGGGAGCAGTGTCCACTCATTCTTACCCTAGGGGCATGGACGCCCTTACAGAGTTACTTAAGAGGAAAAAAAAATAACAACAACAACCCAAAGAGTGGACAGCCTGATGTCTGGTCCCTTCAAAACATGCATAGCATTGCCATAGAAATATCTGCGGGTGAGGATGGATGGAATGGAGAGGGCAAGTTTGAGGAGTATTCTGCTGATGCCCTGGTGCCTCTGGTCCTGAGGATACACAGTCCTTTAGAGCTCTCCATGTGCCTGAACTTTGAGGCCAAATGTATGTGTCCCCCTGAATCCTGGGAAGCCACAGAGATTATTTGGAAAGCATAAAATGTATAAACCAGCCCTTACTGTGATCTTAAGAATTAAGAAACTTTGAAAGCCATCCTGAGAGGGACTAAGATTCTGATTCCCAATATTAAGTTTAAGGTTAGAAGGGGTAGAGAACATATGAAAGACTGCATAAGGGAAGATCAAGCAGATGCTGAGTTGCAAATCGGTTGGAAAGGATTTCCCAGGGCTCCTCTGATGATGGTGGATCCTGACCTGCCTGGGGACGGGCACGATGACTTTTTCTTGCAGTGATCTCCTGTGTTCTTCCTACCGCTTTCTCTTGCAACCCAATACTATTTTTTCCCTTTTGCTTCCTTTCTATTCCCATCTTCTTGTCTCTTTCCTCTCTCTGCTCATTTCTTAGCTCTACCAACTAGGAAGTAGGCGCCTGTCGTCACAACCATATGTGAAGTATTTAGAAGAGCGGAGTGGAGAGAAAGCCCCAGGTCCCGGAATCGTGATGCCTTCTAAAGATTCATGGAGCTTGGTATCAATGAGCAGGTGCTATCCTAACTTTTCATTTATCTTCCCATGTACGCATGTCCTCCTTCTTCAACTACATCAAAAACTTCTAGAGGACAGAGACTTGGTAATGTCTTGCACACACACACACACACACACATGCACATACTACACACACATGAAAATAGGGCTCTTATGCCCCCAACGGCTCTTGAACCAGAGCAGTGCCATGTTAGCCCACATGCTGAGTTGTCCCAAGGGTCCTAACCCAGTTGAACAGAGTCCAGGGAGCTAATATGTTGGGATGTGGGCAGAGAATACACACAATAAAAGAAGTGGCTACCTCTTACCGACCAGTCTGGAAGACTTTTGTTGACTTTTCACTTGCTGGATTCTGCACGCAATTTTATTTGAGAAGATGCTCTACTTCTGTTATTTTTCTGATAACTTGGAATGCCACTTTCAAAGTGGTAGACGGCTTTCCAAATCCTTTGACAAACAAGGACGCTGCTTGCCAGCTTGTGTGCAGGTCTGGCAGAGGCACAGCTAGATCCCAGGACATGAAATGAAGCCAAAACTTCCTTTTCACCTCCTCTCTCTGTTGTTCTGGGACTCACCATTATTGCAAATTAACATTATAAAAATATTCATCATCGATGAGACTATTAATATTTGTGCTTCAGGTGAACACAGACTCCTTGTGAGCTGAAGCCATGCTAGGTTAGTCTCCTAGGAGGGACTTCTGTGTCAGTTCACATAGGTGTGTTTCTGCAGCACACCTACACACACAGTAAAGTCGTGAGATGCTTACCTTCCCGTGTTTAGTACTATAAGGCTTAGAGCTACCATGTAAAAGACTCACAATGTGAGAATTCATACCCAGAGAGCCTGTGTACCTACTTGAATTTATGTAAGTGTATTTATTGAAGCTGCCAAGAATTCTACACCAAGCAGAATCGATGAGAAGCTCAGTTATACAATTTCATCTTGGTACAAGGTACAAAGACAACAAACATAATAACAATACTTCATGCACCACATTGCTTCCAGGCTGTTTCATAACGTAAGTACTATTCAGCCTGACCTCTAAATGCAGTCTCCTGTCTATTCTCTAGCTAAGAGACCCTAGCTCCTCATACTCCAATGCTCTTGTGCATTCATCCCTGCATTGCAAATACTTCCTGAGAGTCTGCTCAACCCTGGGCCACACTGCAGCATTGCTCTCTCAGGAGACTTGCAAACTATACACAGCTGGAAGAACAGAGACACACGTTCTCGTTTCTTCACCGTGCAAAAGACAGGCGCAAGGCATCTAGCCCAGGGGATGGGCACTTTGGTTCCTCTTGCTACAGTGCAGTTGCCCTATTTGTGGACTGACTGAAGCCCTGGGCTAATGTTCTTAAAAGGAGCCAATATGTAGGAAAGGGGCTTCCTCCAAGGCATGGCTGGAAAGGTGAGTAGCAGGGATCCCACACCAAGATGGAGGTGGGCGTCTCCACTGGTACCTGAAAGTCACCAGGAAGCAGCCTTCCATCCATCTACCGAGCAATGGATAAAATAAAGATGGGATATACACACGAAGGAGTGTCATTTAACCTTAAAAGGGAATGAATTTCCCATACATGCTACAATAGGGAGGAACCATGGAAACATCATGCTAACTGGAGGAAGTCAGTCACAAAAGAACAAATATTGTACGATTCCCCTCCTATAAAATAGGTAGAATGAGCAAATTCATAGACACAGAAAGTAGAAGAGAGGTCACCAGGAGCTGGGAGGAGGGAGGAATGGCAATTCACTGTTTAATGGGTACAGAATTTCAGACAGAGGTGACAAGTGCACCAAATGGTGAATATGATGAACACCACTGAATTGTACCCCAGAAATGGCCAGGATTGCAAATTTTGTTACATGTCCTCTATTATAATTTTTTAAAAAAATTCTTTGGGGGCTTAACAGCTTTTCTAGTTTGTATGGATCTCCAGCTGAAATACGTGAGAAGAAGTTTCAACCTATATCAACTGTCCCATAACAGGGGCTAATTCATAAGAAAGTTGAGCAGCGCAGTTGTTGGCAGGAGGACCCTAGGCAGATGCCTAGGTGCCTGGATAAGGTGCAAGGGAGCTGGGCAGGGAGGTGGGAGATGTGAGGGAAGGTCTATGCTGAAGGCCTCATTTAGAAGGGGCCTGGTGGTTCAGACACTCTGGCCTTCAATTCAGGACATTCTTGCAAAGGACAAAGGGATAGGAAAAAACCATTTATTGGCCTAACAGCAAAAGCAGTCTTGAAAAGAGCAATTCACCTATTTATTGAGGGCAAGTAGCAACTGCAGTTTGGATGGGTTGAAGAGCAAACTAGAGTCACTGGCTTTATAGTAGCCCAGTTAAAAAACAAAACCATAGTCTATTTCTCTGTGCTTGCCCATGAGGCTAAACTTATCAGTTTCCTGAGGCTGGCCTTGCTTCAGCTGTCCCCACATGACAGGTGGCACAGGTGCTCTGAACAGAGTGACACCAAGCCCCTACATGTCAGCTCCTTAGGCCTTCTCTGCCCCGCGCCCTGGCCTGAGCTGACCTCCCGCAAGCAGCTCTTGGAAATAAGAGGATACAGCTTCACACACCCCATGGCCTCCTCTGAGCCTGTGTTTCTGTGACTGTAAATCCTATAGGGCAGGCATAGGCTGTTCCGTTCCTCTGCTGGTATCCAGCATTTGGACAATCAACCTGTGCCTCATTGCTGCCTCAACATCACACAGGCCAGCCTCCTCCCTTCTCCACTCCACGTCCTCTTTGCTAGGCCCATCATTTCTTCATGAGCTGCCTATCCTGTCATTAGGCAGCTTGGATGCTCAGAGAATGGCCATAGGGCCTTCCTCTCTGAGGTTGAAAAAAGATATTATGTTTTCTTTGGGGGCAATGGAGTGGAGAGGGTTAGAGATATTACCAATCAGGGTTGAATTACTCCTGGGGACAATGGGCACATGCTTAGTGACCTGTGGGCTAGTAGAGAATCTCCCAAATGAAGGGAAAGCGTAGCAAGGACTTCAAACTCTCTACTTAGCACCCAGCTTCTTTTTTTAAAATTTATTATTTATTAGATGATATAGAGTTACAATTGAGGGGGAAACATCAAATATTCCAGAACAAATGAATATATACTTAGTTATCTAGGGCTAATGCCATGCTATGGATGCCCAGCTTGGGTTCCCCATGTTGCTGTTTCCCCCAGAAGAACCGCTGAGTTAAATGGATATCTCGTGGAGGGCAGACATCACCTTCTGAGATGATTCCCCTATATTCGGTTCCTCCAGTCTCCTAGGTGATTTTCCTAAGCCCTCCCCCGACCCTGTCCCCCAGCCTATGCCTCCAAGTATCCTAGGGAATCATCTCCCTCTTGCAAAAAGAATCATACAATTTGAAGTTATTACTAGCTTAGCCATCTAACATACTGCTTCCCGATGTATTCTAGCTTCCACAGATGAGAGAAACCATTCAGCCCTTGGGTCTCTGAGATTGGGATACTTCATTTAGAATAATTCTTTCCATCTCCATCCATTTGATATCAAAAGCCATAATATCGTCTTCTCTAATGGCTGAGTAGTATTCCATTGAGTATATATGCCAAAGTTTTTGTATCCACTCGTCGAGTGAGGGGCATCTGGGTTGGTTCCATAGTCTAGCTATAGTAAATTGAGCTGCTACAAACATTGATGAAGCCACATCACTATAAAATGCTGATTCTAACTCTTTTGGGAAAATACCCAGGAGCGGGATAGCCACCCAGCTTCTTTTAAGGAGCTGGAGAAACCCCAGGCCCCAGGAAACAGGACTACCTTTCTGCCTCCTCCCACTGTCCATTCTTACTCTGGGACCATCATTGGTTTTCTGGTTGACTGCTTCCTGGACATCTAGGTGGTTCTCCTGCTCCAAAGCCCTCAGTGGCTCCCTTCTGCCCCAGACCAGACCTTAGTCTCCTTAGGAGGGTGCCAAGGTCTATCATGACATGGCCTAGCTGCATCTTTGGCCACCACCCCATGCTCCAGCCATCCCTGCTTTGCCCTCCACCTGGATAACTCCTCATCCTAAGATGCAGCTCAGTTCCCATGACCTTGTCTGGACCTCTCAACCCCTACCTGCCTCCCTTGCCCCGAAGGAGTGGAATTAGTCCCTCTTCAGGCTGCAGGGCCCTTGTCCGTATTACCATCAGAGTACACATTATGATGCATGTGGTTTCTCTATTCCTCCCCCATCCAGGGACAGATGGATGACCTGTGGGGCAGAAGCAGGTGTTTTTATCACCTTTGGTTAAGAGGTGCCTTTAACTGAAAGGCAAAATGTTGAGGGAAAAAAGGCTCTGGAGTTCCACATACCTGGGATCAAACTTGCCCCATGATAAGCTACATAATCTTCCTCCAGTGAAGAGGGAGCAGTTACCCTTTCCCTTGGGTCACTTTGAAAATTAGAAATTACAGAGTTGTCACTCAAATGGTAGCTGCTGTCATTGCTGGAGCCCTTGCCATGCACCTACAGTAGCTGACACACACTAGGTGTGCAACCAACCCTTGTGGAGTGGACATATTCTTTCTGTCCTGGAGGTTTTGTGTCCTGGCTCTGCCTGCTCCCACAGGGCCACTGCTGGGCAGCTGAGTTGTCAGCAGCACCAGCTCGGTTGCCTCTGTGTCTTCTCCCTCCCTGGCCACAACAGAATCCTGGTCTTTAAGGGGTGGCACATTCACTGTCCTCTTTTGATCCTCTGCACTTCACCAAAAAACCAGAGACTTGAGGCCCACATCTGCTTTCTATTATCAAAGCCACTTGAAAACAGCAAAACAAAACAAGAATTTTCTCTGTATCCTGTCTGCTGAGTTCCATGTGTTCTGAACACTCATGTCCACCTCCCTCCTTAGCCCTTTGATCTGCAGGAACAGGCTTCATTCTGGCCTCAGCAGCCCCTGGCCCCACAATGGCACGCACTTTCCTTGTATCACTGCCAGTCCACTGTCTCCTGAGGTGACTTATTTCAGCTATGGAGGAGAATGAGGGGAAGGAAGCTGGGCAGGGTGCTTAGGGGAAGGGTGTTGTGGTTTGGATACTAACTGTGTCCCAAAAGCTCATGTGTGAACCAAAGCAAGAAGGCTTACAGGAGAAGCCTGTAACTTCCACTGAACTAATCTTTTTTCTTTTTCTTTTTAAAGATAGAAGGACAGTGAGAGAGAGAGAGAGAGAGAGAAATCAATTTTTTTTTTTGTTTTTCACGTGGCTTTCGTTGCTCTGACACTTAGTTGTGTGGGTGGGTGCTGGGGTTTGAACCTGCGAACTTGCACATGCCAGGCAAGCGCCGTAACCACCGATCTACCGCTCCAGCCCTGAACTAATCCTCTGATAGGATTATCACTGAGTGGTAACTGAAGTCAGGAGGAGTGTGGCTGGAGGAGGTGGGTTGTTGAGGGCTGTGTCTTTGGGGTATACACTTTGTATCTGGTAAGAGAAGTCTCTGTCTTTGTCTCTCAGCTTCCCTGTCATGCTTTGAGCCACCATCCTCCACCACACTCTTCCACCATGATGCTCTGCCTCACCTCAAGCCCCAAGAAATGGAGCCAGCATTCTATGCACTGCCACCTCTGAAACCATGAGCCCCCAAATAAATCTTTTCCTCCTCTAAAAAATTGTTTTTGTTGGGTTTTCAGCAGTGAAAAAGCTGACTGGAAAAAGGGGGTTCCCATGGATTTAGGAGGTTTGCTAATGATGTTGTAATTACCACAGTGCTAACTCACAAGGCAGAACTTTAGTTTACAATGTCCTTTTCTCTCCATTGAGTCTCATGACCCCCTTTGAAGAATGAAGGGCAGGTACTTTTCTCCTCCTTTAACTCTTCTTCCTTCCATGGCTTTTTCTTCCTTACCATCACCATCACCACCATAACTACCACCATATTCCTACTACTACACCACCACCACCATCACTACCATCACCACCACCATCATCACTACCATCACCACCACCATCATCACTACCATCACCACCACCACCA
>PVKS010026684.1:0-28373 GCA_004027875.1 Aplodontia rufa
GGCATCAGGGTGACTGGGAGTCATGTACAGTCATGTGTGTGACAGTACTTTTCAATTATAAAGCCCCATTAAAATTTTACAGTATTATCCATTACTTCACAAGGATTCATTGAGCATGACTGTCTCTAGGCACTGTTCTAGAAGCTGGGGTGGGATTATAGAATGGCTCAGATAGCCCTCTTGTACTCTTGTGCAATGTTTATTATTTGGGCTTGCCCAGCCCTGCGTGGCCAAGGCCCAAGGCCTTGACATGTTTTGCCCTAGAACCTACTTGTGACTTAGCACAGGGTTTTTTAAAGAAGGAAAGTCCAAGGAGAAACAGATATAAAAGCTTTTATTGGTGAGTAAGATCTCAGGGAAGAAAGACCGGTGGTGAAAGGGTAACTGAGGGAGCAAAGGAGAAAAGATGTAAGGTGTGACGCTGAGTCATCAATAGCCCCACGAGAAACCCAGGCATTTCCTGGGCTATGCAGGGCCTCCTTGAAGGGACTGCATGGAAACACAGAATCTTGGAAGAGGGCGTCTGGGGAAGGCAGAGAAAGACCTTGGTGCTTGCTCCTTCCTCTCTCCCTTCTCTCAATGGTTACAGGTCGCCCAGTAGGAGTTAGTTCTCCATCCTGCTGGTCACATGCCCTGGATTTCTGGATAAGGAGGCTCATCACAGCAGTGCCAACAGTGAGCACCTGCCACGCTCGCTGCCAGCCTGCAGCCTGCCTCCTGGTGGACCCATGGGGTGATCAGCGACTTTGACAAAGCATATCAAGTGTCTTGCTCTGTGGTGTTCACAAGGAAACCGTGCCCACGAGGCAGGAGGATGGGCTTTTAAGGTGGGCTCCGAGAGTCCAATGACAACATGACCTCCGTTTAGCTGGTGAGGAACACAAAGCTTCTCTTGGGTGAAGATGGACATCTTCTTTGTCAGTCTCAAGAATGTGAGGTGACAGGAGATCTTCCTAGAGGCAAACCATGGCTAAGCCTGCCAGGGAGGGGACGTGAGAGGATCCAGTATGCTTTTAAGGGTCCATTGGAACAGATCTTCACAAAGCTTGGTGCATCAGGAGGAATGGCTGCCAGCCAGAGACCCTGAGTTCTCTTCTCCGTTAACTTGCTTGGTGAGATTGAGCACATTCCTAAACCTCTCTGTGTCCTGGATTCCCACGTACGATGCGACAGTGGTCTCCAGGCAGAGCCCTTTTGCAGCTCTGCCATTCTGGATCCCCAGAGCTGCAGAGTCATCCTTCTTAAGCACCTGTGTCTCTGTTCTGTGTGCACAGGAAGCAAAGCAGGCTGGAGGAGAGTCAGACTCCCCAGGAGAGAGTCGCAAAGCCAAGGTCACAGGCAGCTTCCCTGCTGCCAAAGTTGTCACAGTCTAAGTTAAGTATAGCTATCCAAGACTTCCATTCAATGCTGACCAACTGCAAATATTTCCCGTGCCCTGAGGTGGAAGGAATGGCCACCAATCACCAGCAACCATTGGCAGCGACTCTGAAGGAAGCCGAGGGCAAATGTTCATTGCTGTCAACATTCTCAGCTGGCATGTGCCATGACCAAGAAGTGCCCAGAGCCCTGGCTGACTGTGTGTATAGAGGTGGCTAGTTATTTATGAGACTATTAAGTCCTTCACCTCTTGAACTTTTTGATGGGTTAGGCCAGCTAAAACGCGACTGCAGAAGAGTTCTGAGTAATTATTCTTCCTGAAGACCCATGTTGTTTAACAATGGTTCTCACACACTTGCTGTGTGCTGGGCTCACGTTCCTAAGCGTATCTTCCTTTTCACCTCACAATGGCCCTAGAAGATGGCTCCTAATTTGCCCTCACTTTACAGATGAGGAAACAGAAATTTATTCAGATGAAGTAATTTGCACAGAGTCACCTGTTCCTAAATGACAAACTCACAATACAGAATCCAAGGTTTTGACCAATTTCTGCTTCTATCCCATCATCAAAACCCCGTACATGGGGGCTGGAGAAGTGGCTCAGTGGTATCGACACTTGCCTGGCATGCGCAAGGAAGTGGGTTCAAACCCCAGCACCACGTACACAACGAAGTGTGGGGCAACAAAAGTCACATGAAAAACTAAATAAAATTGACTCTCTCTCTCCCTAAAAACAAACAAACAAACAAAAACAACCCTGTATATTAGCCCCTTACCAGTAAATTGATTAGAGAGCTGATGATCCAGACCAGTTTACCTTTGGGAGTAAAAAGGGAAGCTAGTAACTATCTCCCCAACCAAGCAGGAGTAAACCTGGACTCTCTGCGGCAAACAGGGACATCCAGGAACCAAGGTGTGGAGAAGCAAGAGTGGACGCTGGAGTTGGTTTTGGTGACGTCTCCTTCCTTCTGTACACCAGCTGGGGCAGTCTTAAACCATCAAGATCTGTCCCTTACTGAGCCCATTTGAACTGACAAAATTGTGAAGAAAGATCATGAACTATAAAACACTGCCCGGGTTCCAAAAGTACATGTCGTTCCCACTCGTAACCTGGGTGGAGTTATTACAGTCCCTCCTCTCAGCCTGCCAACACCCCACCTGTCAGATCAAGAAACCGAGGCAACGACAGCTAAGGTGGACCGAGGGGGACGCAGCACTCTGTGCAGACACGCAGTACCTGTGGACGGCCACTTCTCGCCTGCTTGTCAGAGGACTGCTGTGCTCAACGAGCAGAGGAGTCTTGGGACGTCCCTACTCAGCTGCCCAGAGCCCTTGCTCTCTGATGTGCCAGTGGTGCAGACACCGAGTGCTGGGCCTATTCTGGCCACTGTGGTGACCACTTTCTGCCTTCCCTGGGAGGCTTCCTGTGCAACCCAGCAGGATAGAGGCTGTGCTTGGGATGCCATGAGGAAGGTGGGAAGCTATTGTGATTTTCTCCAACCACTCTGCATGTGGGAGGTAGCCCTGGACTCAGGAGTGTGAGGCCCTGAGCTGGCAAGGTTTCGGGCTGCAGCTATGTTCCTGTCACTCACAGGCTCTGTGGTCTTGCGGCTGACGTTCCTCCCTTGGGCCTTGGGCACACAGGGCCTGCCTTTACACAGCCTTTGGGCCGGAGTTGTAAGCAAATTCCCAATTTTGATGCCCACTTCCTTTCCTGAGGATTTACCCCAGGGAGATAAGCTAAGTATTTTCCTGTGAGAGAGCAGAAGGCCAGCAAGGGAGCTGTGAGGGGTCCTGGCGTGGTGGAGAGGGGCTCTGGCGCCAGCTGCCATGTGTTTGAAGTTCACTCCGCCACTGATGGTGTGCGAGGCTGTGGGCAGGCCAATCATCCGCCCTGAGATCTTCACCATACATGCACAATGGAGCCAAGGATGCTTTCTGCAGGGCTGCTGAATGAATAAATGGGATAGATCATTGATTAATACCTACCTCTCCTTCACAGATACTTGAGGTATTCCATCAGAATGTACATAATGAAACAGAAGAGAGTGACATAAGGTTGAAAGAAAGAATGGGCATAGATATGAAATCCTGGGGGTCCCAGGCGGACAATGGAGTTGGGCCATAATTGGGTTGTTCCCCACCTGCTGGCAGGCACGGCTGAGGAAGCACCATTGTGATGTGGTTCTTCTCATCCCTGATTCTGCAGAGGACATGCCCTGTAAGAATGGCCTGGCACAAATTGGTGCCTATTACTGCTAAGTTTTCCTTCCTTCTCCTGCCTGGCTTATGGACACCTTGTGACCGCTGGCCTCGTTGCAGCAGGCGAGGTTTCTGTGGCTCAGTGCTGCTGGACACACAAGGCCTCAGGGGTTCCCTGCAGTTTGTTTGTGGTCTGTTTGCTCAGATGGGCCCTTTGGGATCCGTAACAGAAGCTGGCCAGGTGTCCCACCAAAGGGGTTAGGGTGTGCGCTGTGTTGATTTTTATTCTGCAGCTCCTGCTGGTGGCATTCTTGTCTTGTCAGGCTCTAAGCAAGGGTCCTTCTTCTCCTTTGTTAACCAACCCTTTGAAGGAGACACTGTCATCACCCCTGTCATGAAAATGGAGTATGGAGCCACACAGAGGTTCAATCACACATTCAGGGTCATGTGGTCCATGGGTGGCAGAGCTGGGTTCTTCCAATCAGGGATCCTTGCCTGCCTCCTCGATGTGCTAATCAGATGGAGGAAGAGGAATTTTAGTGGTTGCTTGTGTTCTGAGTTTCTAACCTACACTCTGAAAGGAAAGAACCGTACTTATAAAATCCATTATTGCAGTGACCTAAGAATGATCCTTCCACTCATTCAACAAGTTGCTTCCACATTGACTTTAGTCAGGTCTAGAAGTGAACCATGGCTGTTACCAGCTGTGGGGACAGTGCTAGTTATGTGACACTAGCTGCTAAGGAGTAGGTTGATTGCAAAAATGTCCCCAATTCTTAGCCTCTGATGGTATGGTCTTGCTGCTCCTCCAGTTGAGAGATGGGCCCTGTTCCTCGCTCCAGGACTGTGGCTGGCCATGGGACTTGAGCTTTGGTGAGTTGGATGTAGCAAAAGGGAAGCTGGCTGGGGCATTCCAAGTCTGGGCACCAGGAGGCCACACATACCTCCACTGTGTCTTGGACCTCTGCTGTTGTTGTGAGAACCAGCCCTGGCTAACTTGGATAAAGTGGATAATCCCAGGCTAAGCCACCCTGGACCATCCAGCCCAGAGACCCCACCAGCTGACCTCAGAAGAATGAGCGAGCCGGCGGAAGGAAACTAAGGCCAAGTCAAGATTAGCAATCTACCTACGTGATCCATGATCTTGTGAGGTATAATAAATGGTTGTTTAAATCCACTGTCCTAGTCATTTCAAGCTTCTATGACAAGATGCCAGAGACTGGGTGGCTTAACCACAGAGGTATTTTGTTTTCATGTTCTAGAGGCTGGAAACCTGAGTACCAGCATGGTGGGGTTCTGGGGAGGCCCCTCTTCCTGGCTTGCTTCCTTCTTGCTGTGTCCTTAGATGGCATAGAGCAGAGACAGAAAGGACAGGAATCTGTCCGGGAGGACTTGGTTCTGATGACCAAATCTTCTCCCCACAGCTCACCTCCGCATGCCATCATGCTTGGGCCCAGGGTTTCACTACATGAATCTGAAGGTAAAAAACACTTATAGCAGTCACTAAGTCTAGGTGCAGTTGGTTGTGCAGAATCAGCTAACTGATGCATACTAGAAGGAATCAACTCCCAGTCACATTTTAACCAGGAGAACTGCTTTATTTCTTGCTCACATGACGTTCAATTGGTACAGTGCCCTGAAGCATGTGAACAGGCAGGAGCCCAAGTAGACAGGCGTCAAGGCTGCCCTGAGTGCTCTCAGCAGAAGATGGCGCAGGACAGAGTGAGGAACTCCCGAGCGTTTCCAAGGGGTGGCACCTCTGTTTGCTTTGCTCATGTCTTGGAGACAACCCTGTTACCTAACTTTTTTTTTTTTTTCAAGAGAGACAGGGACAGTGAGAGACAAAGAAAGAGAATCAATTTTTATTTTTAGTTTCTCATGTGGTTTTCGTTGCTCCTACGCTTTGCTGTGTTTGTGGTGCTAGGGTTTAAACCTGCATCCTCACACATGCCAGGCAAGCACCGTAACCGCTGAGCCGCTGCTTCAGCCCTCTATTTCCTAATTTTTACAATGCCTTCAGAAATAGGCATTGTGCCCATTTTACAGAGAGGGACACTGAGGCAAAAAGCCTTAAATAATTAGTGGAGGCTCATAGCCATTTGTTGGACATCTGTCTCCCTGGTCCCAAAGCCTTGCACCCTTAAGCCTCTATAAATTTAACTTTGTTCCCACTCTGCATATCTCAAAGAAAGAAGAAGGAAAGTATTGGTTTATACCTGTCTCTTTCCTGTATTCAAGTAAGGAATAGTCTGGGCCCTATTCACAGGACCAGGAAGCTGTGAGTCTGGGAAGCCTTCTATGGTGGTGAATGGGAAGATGCTCTTATTAGTCCCAGCTCATGACCCATGAAGCTACCAAGATGAACTCAGTCACCCTCCGAGCTCCTGATCAGCTAAACTGCTAGAATCCATGTGAGACCTTCTATAGTCACAATCTCCAACCTTGCAAGGGGCAAGTTGGTTTCCTTTCCTGGGTAGAAAGTCACTTTGGAGCCCACGGCCGGCTTTGACTGGGATTCAACCCATTCTGCCTGATGTCGGCCTTTGCTCTTTCCAGCCCATCCCACTGGACTTTTGCCAGCCTGGCTCTGGGTAATGAGGGTTTGTCTCTTACAGTGGCTGCCCCGGGGCTTTAAAATCATCTTGGTTTGCTTTCTCTAGTCTTCTTAACACTGTCCACCAGAGAAAGGGATGGAGGTGGGAAGATATGTCAGAAAAGTGGCCATTGGTTTCCAGAATGACACTAGCAATGACTTGTGCGGCCTGAAGCTCAAGGACTCAGGGCACCTTAGTTATAGGGGGTGCCCAGGATGTATGTGCAAAGATCTTGGCTCCCAAATGTTTAATCTGGGGAAGGACAAGCAGCCCACTCTGCTCTGCTCTTCTGCTCCTCTCTGTTTTCCTTCTACCTGAATTCTCCACCCAGAGAACAATCATATCTACTACAGTTAGCTGTGGCTGAGGCGGGGAGGAAGAGGGTGAAAAACAAGATCACTTCTTCACACATGCTGTCCTAAATTTAGTCTCACCTGTCGCTCTGATCCCTCAGGAGGAGCCTCCAATAATGTTCCTGGGAGGACATTTCACTTTGCAGAAACAGACACTGGGGAAACATTGCTCAGAGCTAAGGTGTCTTTACAACTTATCATCCAAATAGAAACTGATTGTACTAGGGCTATCCTAAATGAAGCAACACATATGGTCACCCCATGCACTGTGAGTTTCCTAGGGTCAGGGCTGAGATAATCTGTGAAAAGCAGGAGCCCACCCCAGATTCCCAGTCAGCTCCCTGAGTTGGGGTGGGGAAGGCTCAGGATTTAGGACCAGCTTAGGAACTTGGCAGTTGCTTATGTTTTTCTATGAGTCTCAGTTTCTTCATTTGTAAAATGGGGATTATGATAATCCCCATGTTAATAGCTATTGTCACGATTCAGTGACAGGGGACTGGAGCAGTGGCTCAGTGGTTACGGCATTTGCCCGGCATGCGCAGGTACATGGGTTCAAACCCCAGCACCCACATACACAACTCAGTGTCAGAGCAATGAAAGCCATGTGAAAAATTCAATAAAAATTGATTCTCTCTCACATTCCTTCTCTCTTTAAAAAACAAAGAGAGACTTTTTACATGTAGCTACTCTCCATGTACTCTGTCTACCCTTGATGCCAAAACATCTTATTGCTATTTTTCTCTTTTAAATTCCTTTGGCATTTTCCATCTGGACCACAGAGTGAAGATTTGAGTTCATTCTGGTTTATACGCTTCACTATTCAACTTGGCTTTCACAGTAGCCTGTCACATGTGATAACACCTTTCTAAGGTTTATGTAGCATTTTAAGCCTCTTCATTTATATTAATATTCCCTGGCATTAATAACCGAGGGGCTCTCAAATAGTAATTTAATTTCCCATATTCCATGGGATAACATAGCTCCCACCTCAATGGATTATGGTGAAGATTAAAGGATTACTGCCTGAGTCCATCTCATGTGCCGCAGTGGCTGCCATGTGGTTCACACTCTAGATTTGGAGGTGTAAAGATGGATTTATTATCTAGAAGGTGGATGTTACATGGCTTCCAGGACTGACCTAGCAAGCCGTCAGGTATCTCCAGGGGTTCCCAATTTCAGAGGGAACATTCTGGATCATGCTTAAGCACTATATCCTTCTAGTTATTTTGCATTCATCCCAGAAGCACATTTCCCCCCTGGAAATAAGCCATTGGAATCAACTGCCACAGGGTGCCGCCTTCTCTGAAGCCTGCCATTTTGGTGAGGCGCCACACTTTCAACTAAGGAAAGCTGAGTTGATGAATGATGTGACATTGGAGGGCCGAGGGGGACCTCATAGGGGTGATTTGGTCACTAGCAGTTGGGGAGGAATGTGTGCTCAGCTGGGCACCCAGTGTCAACAGAGGGAACCCATTTGGCTGGTTAATCACCCTTGAAAGAGTAAGGAGGTCAGAGAAGGGCTTGGCTGACAGAGCCCATTGAGCTTGCTGGATGGAGGCCAGATCAATTTGTGTTGACCTCCTCTTTCTCCTCTGGAGGTGGCGATGGTTGCTCAGGGGTGGGCACCAAGCAAGCACTCCAAAGCCTCAAACGTGGCTTGGTCTATGGAGCCACGGGACACTGGTTCTAATCCTTCATTTTTCCACCATCTCTATGGGACCTTGATTGGGAAAATCCAGTCTTGCCTCTGGACCGCATCCTTCCCCCTTAAAAATGAGGGGTTCATGAAAGATGATGCTGGGGAAGGATCACATTCCTTTGGCTAATAACTTGGGCAAAACAGAAGTAGATCATTATCAATAATAGGCTTGGGATTCATCTTTTTAAAATCTGCCAAGAAACAAGATTGATCTACGTTGAAAATGATTGCAGATGGCTGATGGGACTCTGTGGGTTCCCCCTGCTGTTTGCTCTGCGTTTGTATACGCTATAAATTTTCTATAATAAAGTTTTAAAAATCTGCAACACCTTTTAAGGTTATGGCAAGAATGAGCCACCCAATTTGTTTGTGAATGACCAGGGTCTTTCATGTATCAGCTGTGGTGAGGTGTGATATCATTCAAAGGAAGCCCACTTGATAAGAGCCTTTCTTGCTGCCTAGAAGCCTTCCTGCTCCTTTGTTGTAAGGTGGGGGAAAGTATTGATTTGGTTCTCTTAGATAGGCTTGGATTTGAACCTTGGTCTCTAAGTATTGTTGATATTTTATTTGTAAAGTGGTAATAATTACAGTGACTTGGTGGGTTTGAGTGAGGCTCAGGGGTGGCACACAAAGTGCTAAGAAAATGGTAGCACTCTTTATGACATTTTGGAAATTCATATTGGAGAATTTTTGAAATACAAACACTTCAGGGAAAAGTCCATCTGGCACCTGAACTTGAATGCACTTTGTACACCATAAAGCAGTATATGTTATGGAGATTGAGGTCCCTGATTTCTGCGGGGAGGAGTGTAAAGGGAACTAGGTAGAGGTTTGAACAGAGGCAAGAGATGGGTAAGAAGGTGGAGCTTCTGTTTCATGGCTCAACACAGCCCTGCTTCTCCTTGGATCCTAACAACAAATGTGTCTGTTGTCATACCAAACCTGAGTATGCCCCTCTGTTCCTTTAATGCTTAAAGAGCTTAAAAGCATAATGATTTTGTCAAAAGGGCCTGGATTTATATTAAAGAAATTTGGGTTCAGATCCTCTGTTTGTCAATAATTAGCTTTGAACTTGATGATAGTCATTTAACCCCTTTGAAACTCATTTAACAATGTGGGAGTAGTACATTATTGAGAGCATCAAATGGGAAAATGTGTTATCTGATTCACGGCAGGCACTCAATAAATATTTACATGCTTCCTCCTTACATATTGCAGGCACTTCTGCTGATTCAAATGTAACTTGTGCCTATTAACCATTATATGTGTATCTGAAATGATGCAGACACATTCTTCTCATCCATGATTTCTCTTTATTTGAAACCAATGGTTATGTTTTACTAATCTCCCATTTCTTCCAACATCTCCCTTTCCTTTCTTAATCTACATTTTTAAAGGCAAGATATCAGCAAATTTAAGCCTGTTGCCATGTGTCTATGCCTGGTAGATTGTGAAACTGGCCACTCTTCTCCTCCCTTGACCTTCATATTTGCATGACTTTTTAAGTCTCTTCCTCAGTCTGGAATGGCCATATGATTGGTTTGGCCAATGGGACAGTGGCAACTAAGAGAAGCCTCTTGGCATCTGTGTTTTCTCTTTGTGTCCTTGTCACCATCATGTGGATAGTCCTGAGTGTGGACCACAGTGGGTCCCTGAAGCTGGGATGAGATGTTGCAGCCAAATAACTGGAGATGGGAGAGCATTTACCCCAGACTAGAAAAACCTTCTAGGTAGCTTGACCCAAATTACCAACCCACCAAATAGCAAGGTAAATGAATGGTTGTTAATTTAAACCATTAAGTTTTGGGATTTTTTCCTGTAGAAATCTCATACATCGGACTCTTATTCCATTCATTCTCCTCTGCCTTCTTGGATATGTCCACTCCATTCTGTCATTTTTTTTGGCATTTTAAGCCATCCATTTTCTTGGAACTTTCCAAATTACTTAGTGCTTGGCACAAGTGGCTCATTCTGTCTGTTCTTGACTTCTTCCTACTAAATTCAAGCCATATGGTATACAAGTACAGATAAATATCCAAAAAGTCTTCACAGCCTCTTTGGAAACTTAAAAAATCCCACCCAAGTCTTTTTCAAGGAAATCGTGCTTGGCCAAGGAGAAGGGAACTGGAACAGCTTGAGTTCTGCTTAGCTCTTCCTGTAAATGGTAAATGATTCTATACTTAGAATTTCTTCTCTATGTTTGAATTAATAAGGTGGCCTTTGCATGACATCCAATGGGTCTGCATAGAGTTTAGGAGCTGGAAGAAGCCTCTAATTTTCTTCGGTCCAACTCTATCTTTTAACATATGGAGAAACTAAGATTATGGTAATAATTTATAGAAAGTGACAATATAGTGGAAGCACCCAGGTTCTCTGAATCAAGGCCAAGTGCTTACAATGGTCATATTTGAGTTTCTCTTGACAAGGATTTCCTGATTTCAGAGGCGTGGATTCCAGGTAGTGTGAGGATCTGGGGATGTAGATATGCAAGGAAGGAATGGGGAGTCATTGGCATCCTGTTGGCTATGCAGGAAGCCACTGAGCCCAACCACAGTCTATTTGAGAGAAGTGATGTAGCTTCTTGATCACTGAATCTTTATGCTTGGAAGAAGCATTTGGCATTCCTACTCAAGAGTGTCCAAGAAAGCCAAGGGCTGAGACCATTTTCCGAAGGAAGAGCCTTGTACAATCTTGGAGATCCCTGGATCAATAGTTCCTTTCCATTCTTTCTGTCGTAGGCACTGCATGAGGTAGATGGAGATCATTACAAATGAATATCCTATAGATACAGAGTGAGGAGGCCCCACCTCTTGCACCTGAAATCTTGAGAGACTCTAGTGGTCACTGAGTGGTGTTCAGGCCCTCTTGGCCACAAGTGCTGCTTCCATCCTGTTTCTGAGACACTGGTGAAGTCTCAGATTTTAAGCCTCTCAGAAGCTTTGCAGCTTGGGAAGTCATAGAAAATGATGCGCTCTAAGGCAATAAGAAAGGCTGTGATTGTTCTTAGCCCTCGTCCCCATACTATGTTCAAGTATTACTTTTGAAACTATTTAAAGAAGCACTGGTTTCAGAGACAAATAAGTCTGAGTTGGACCCAGACTTTGGTACCCACTTGCATCTGAGTTTTACGAGCCTCGTTTCACTTTTTTCTAAAGTATATGTTGATGCTAGAGTTTCATCAATTCTTTAAAAACATGGTTGATGAACCACCATCCACACACTTTAAAATCCAAACACCTGGGCAGTGTCCTAGAAATAATTTAGAAAAATAGCCATGATGTATCTTAGCGTACATTGAAGTTTAAGAATGATTTACTGTTGTGGCAATGGTTTTATTGGCTCAAGTCAAGATGAGTTAGACAAGAATATCTATTTATAAGGCAAAGACATCTGGAAGGAGGGAGCTGCTAAAGAAAGAACCACTGATTATATCATGATCAGCTGCAGAGGGGTGGGGGTGTGTCACCAAGTTTCGAACATGAGAGGGACACGGTACACTTGTGCCTTATAAAGAGCACAGGCATTGGAAACATGGATGGCAGAGAACGTTGATGGATGGAAAAAATTCTGAGCTGTTCTGAATTTCCCAGCCTTCTTCAAAAGCAGGCTGGAGACACATAATGGGGTTCTGGCCAAACAAACATGAGCAGAGAATTGCGAGAACGTGGTTAAAATGCAAGCCATTCTTCTGCACAAAACCCGTCAGCTGTTTTCCATCTCTGCAGAGTAACAGCCATGAGGCCAGCATGATCAGACCTCTTGGTGCATTTCTGGCCCATTTCCCCATGACTGCCCTTCTCTTGTTAGCTGCACTTGGTCCTCACTGATCTCTTTGTTCCTTGAACCCACAGGCGTGTGTGTGCCTCAGGTTCTATGCACATCTTGTCCTGTCTACCTGAAGCCGGGTGTATCTGTGAGCTTTTCCTTTAAGTCTCTGCTCAAATGCTTATTCAGGGAGGCCTTTCCTGAGTGTTCTGATTAAAATAACTGGGCCCCTCCCTCCAGCACCCCTCACCTCTCCTCATTGCTTTACTTTTATCCATAACACTTAACACTTCCTAAGATGTTATGTGTTTTACTGATGGTTCTGTTTCAAATCTGTCTCCATCCTTGTGAATGTGAGTTCCAGCAGGGCAGGACTTTCACTCATTATTATTTGTGTGTGTGTGTGTGCACTGCAAATGCCTGTAACAGTGTCTGGTACATAGTAGGCACTCAATAAATATCTGCTGGATGAACATTGACTCAATGAAGAAACTAACCCTAAAGAATAGTATGCACATTTAAGCCTAGAAGAAGAAATATGCTTTGCGAACAGGGAAATGTGGAGTGGGAGGAAAGGTTGGCGGGTAGAACTGGGGAAGAATGGTTTGCCTTCGAGGAGACTGTTGCATAGTCTGTTACTCAACACAACTTCTTCCCTTGGTCATTTTGGGCCAAGTGGCCAAAAGACCAAATCTATCACTCTTTTCCCTATGCTAGGAATGCCAGAAAATTCATTATAGTAGGCAATGATAGTGGGGATAACTCGAAAGTGCTCTGGGAGTTGGTTGAGAGACGTGAGCCTGTATCTATAGCACTGCACTGTATACAGCAAGTGATTAATGGCTAGCCTCCATTTCCTCCTCCTCACTTTTCTTCCTCGTCTCTTTATTCCCATCTATCGTTTCTTCTTCCTTCCTCTTTACTTATCTCAGCCACCCCTGGAGTGAATGGATTGAATACCATACTTATTCCTAGGTTAGGAATAGATACTGAGAATTTGGGAAGCAGAGGAGAAGGGAGGAAGGCAGAAGAAAAGGTGCGAGGTGTCTGGGGGCATTGCTGATGTTGAGCAGTTACCGCAGTGAGCGTCATGTCCCTGGAGTTAGCTGCAGATTAGTCCGTGAAGTCATGGTTAAAATATTTAATCCCAGCTTTAGAAAGACCACTGTATACTCTCTGATTGCTGGGACACCCGGCTGCCTGGAGTGTGAGGAACACTCCTGCAGTGTTCGCTGATAACTTCTACCCTCTCCAGCCCAGATTCGACTTGGGGGTTACAGATGTCACAGACACAGAGAGGGTGATGAGTGTGGGGTGATCTCATCTCTGTACCTGAAGCCTTCCTTGTCACTTTTCTTTACAAAATCAGCATTACTTAAAGAAAAACATAGAAAATAAAGTCAGGGACAACAAAATGATAGCATTGAATTCTTCCTATATATTTCATTTTTTGTACCTAAAGTGCATTCTCTCTGTCTCTCGTTGGCAGGATTTAAGATCATGTTAATACTATGTGGCATCAGACTGAGTTTTTATTCTCAAATAATCAGGGGATTTGGAAAAACATGGAAGAAGGAATGAGTTTCAGATTATGTAATTCAGATATTCAAAGTCCTGTCTGTGCACAAACAAAATCCCAGGTAGAGCTTCAAAAATGAAAACCGTGTGTGCCCACTAGTGGCCAGTCTTGTGTGTTTTGGAGCACTCTGACCACACATAAAATCAATGGCCAAGATTCCTGCTGTGCTTATCTTAGGAAGCCAAGCCATGGGTGCCCAGGTTGATGTATGGAGCTTCATTCTCGAGGGCTCTCAGAACGCGTGGGTTGATATGTCTGTATTTGGACCATAGGCATCTTTTGTCCCCTAGGGGCAGAAGGGGGCAAGGTAGTGTGGTGGTGGCTGTGCTGTTCATCAGCAGCCTCTTGGGTGACATTACCTGCATGGATTTGACTGCAGCAGGTCTGCTTCCATGGAGGAAGTCTGAATGATGGGTTGTCATGAGCCTGCCACCCAAGTCAAACCAAACAGCAGATCACTCGACACAAAGAGGGCTGCTCCTTGTCAGCGAGAAATATGAATGTCCTCTTCCCAGAATCCTTCAGCTCATAACATGGGGAAGTGCCCCATGATCTAAAACCACTGGCAGATTCTCCCTACAATGGCCCCCACCCCGAGCACTACACACCTGGAAGGAGGCTGAGAATCAAGTCTCTGGTTTTGTTGATTCCCAGAATCCTGTTGCCCTGCAGCTCACTTGCCCAAGCTTGAGTAGCTCATAAGCAGAGGATGTGGCCTTTGTGCCCATGTCTGTGTGGCTTGAAGCCGGTGCTCTTTAGTGAAAAGAATGGCCTTATACCCAGCTGTTGGTATCTCTGTCCTGGTCAGTGACACCAAGCGCCTCCTGTCCATTTTCCATGCTGAAGGAGTCCTGAGTACCACTGATACGTTTCCTCGTGTGACCCATAGGCGCTTCAGTTCTTCCTATTTTGGGCTCCATTTTGTTAAACTCTTGGAAAAATGTACCAACTGAGCAGTTTTGGGTTGTAATTAAGAAAAGACCCAACTTGTCCTGGGAATTCATTGGTGCTCAGCTGAGAAGCATTGAGTCTCAACTTTCCTCAGAGGCTTGTCGGTGGCCCAGTGATGTCACCAACCACTCAGCCTTGTTTTCTCAGTCCTTTGTGTCTTCAGTGTTGGCTCTTCTCGGGACTGTCCCCACATCCTAGGGCTTCCATTGTTCCTTTTCTAAAGTCGGTAGAAAAGGTAGGTGGCTATTTTCCAGATTCCAAGGAAAAGCCCTAGAGTGAGGTTGGGCTGGCTTGGCTGAAATGGTTGTCCTATTTCCAGGGGAACGGAGTCCTCTCATTGGGTTAGGTATCTTGCATCTCCCAAGAGACTGCCAAGAAAGATGCCAAGAAAGAGAGAGGGAAACCTGGATGCCAGGATGCCATTGGGAGATCACTGCTGAAGCTGTCGGGAGAACTTCCTGATCTCTCAGCACCTGGTTGGGGCATGGAGGAAAGGACTCCCTGCGGGTCTTCTCCCTCCCTGATCCCATTCCCTCCCCCACCTTCTGCCTGCAGTAGAGCTGTTGGAGAGTGATGTCCAGGGTGCAGACGCTGTGCTGTGGGAAGTTGGGGAGGTGCCCCATGGACCGCAGCTGCAGACCCGCCTGTGCCCTGCAGGAGTGGAGTCTGGCCAGGATGGCCAGTGGGCAGATGAGGAAACGGGTCGGAGGAGGGTGAGGCTGCATTCTCTCGAGTACCCACCCGCTCCTTGGCAGTGCTCCTTCAGGATGCCTCCGGTTCCTGCTGGAAGACCCTTCCCATGCGGCATCTCTCTGGCTTCTGTTACCTTCTCTCCCCTGCTCGTCACGCTGGGCTGGGGTGACAGCTGCTGCCTGCCTTTGCTGGCCCTGGGGTTCGGCACCGTTTCCTGTCGGGCTCCTTCTTGTGAACAGTTCTGTTATTGAACGCTCCTGCGTCTCGCCTGCCTGTGCCCTCGCATCTGTGCCAGGACCGACTGCTGCTTTCATTATTACCCAGGCCTGTATAGGGCAGGCTAGGTGTGCCGGCTTTCGGCTCTGTTCTCTCTGTCTCGGGAGCTTGCTTTCTTCTCATGGTGACTGTAATAATGTTATAAATTGGGAGGCTGCAGTCTTGACAGCACAGCACTTTAAATTAGCTACCAGGACACCACTTTCGGGGAATAGGCTTCTCCTCCTGCCACAAGGGCTGGAGGCATGCAGTTATTCATGATGACTTCTAAGCGTCAGGTGGAGGCCCGGGATCTGTGACCTCCAGAAAAAACACACCTTTTTATATTCTAAATGGTGATCCAAGGCTAAATCTTGTGCTTAAATTCAAAGCAGATGTCCCAAGTCAAGGAGGGAAGCGCTAGCTTTTAGCCTCAACAGGCTTCCTGCAAAATGCACCATCTAAAAGGGCGTGGGTGGCATGGTGGGGAGAGGGAGGCTGGGAAGGTGACAGGGAAGCTGTCACACTCACTCAGCATCCATCCCACGGAGCCTTGTGGGCCCAAGCCCTAGTCCTGGGAGAGGTGACATGTCTCCTTTGACGCTTGGTCCCTTGTCACCAGAGCTCATTATTTGCTCAGCATGAGTCACCCATGTTCTGCTCAGTCCCCCCCTCCCCCAGCTGGAGGAGGCTCTGTGGGTCTTCCTGTGGGAGGACCCCAGTAGCAGGGCCTCAGGCATGAGCCTCCTGGGACCCAAGAGGAATTTCAGCGTTCTCTTCTCCTCTTTTGGCAAACTTGTGAAACAAGGGATGTGAGAGGAAGGAGCAGGAGAGTGGGAGGAAGAAGAGCTCCGTGTGAGCACCCCTGGAACGTTGTTCCAGTCACGAGGTGTCTGCGTGGAATGGAGCCTGAGAGGTCACCGGGCCTGTGCAGACCCTGTGTGCGCTGCATTAGCCACCTGCAACCTCGCCTGTGAGCCATCCTGCGTGTCCCCTCCCCCTCATTCCTGTCCACTGTGCAGCTAGCTACCGGCACCGCTGTTCCTCTAGTCCCCTTGACTCCCTGCAGCGCTTAACTGAAGGTTTCTCATTGTTTCAGTTCTCAGGAGAGGCTTACGAAGACCCCTGAGCTTGAGTCAGAAGATGAGGCTCAGTCCATTTTTGTGTGGCTTAGACCAAAAGACTCAAACTTGGCTCATCTCATTTCCTTGTTGGCTAAGAGGAGGTGATGGTCACTGTCCTGGTGAGGCATAAAGGCGATGGGGCAGGTGAGACCCTCAGGATCGCTAGGGCTCTGTCCTAGCACGGCGCTGCTGTGCTGGGCTGATCCTTGCATTAGGATGTGATTCTTTACGGTGCAAAATGAAATCAGCCGCATGCAAAGGACAAACATTGATTCCACTTACCTGAGGGACCCAGAGCAGTCGAATCGGAGACAGAGCAGAGTCACCCTCCTAGCAGTAGCCAGGAGGATAGCATTGGTGTTTAGGGGATACAGAGCTTCAATCTGGGAGGATGAAAAAATTCTGGAGATAGATGATGCTGACAGTTGCACAACCATGAGGATGTTTGGTGCCACTGAATTGCCACCTAAATTGGTGAGATTTTACATTATGGACACTTCACTACATGAAAGGATCAAATTAAAAATTGATTCTTGGTTTTTCAAAGGGATTGATGTGTTTGGCCTTGTTTTATAAATGAGGTGTCAAAGTGAAGGCAAATGATTGGTTCAACGACTCTCGTGTGAGGCTGGACAGTGTCCAGGTCGTGTGGATTTGAGAATGCTGCTTCCCCGCACCCCCCCACCCCCGGTCCATGCAAAGCCTCCTTAGCCGTGGCGTGCTGATACCCAGCAAAGGCACCTGGGCATGCTTTTGACTGAAGCAGAGCTAAGGACAAAGCAGGGAATTCTCACAAAGCCAAGAGGCCTAGCAGGTGCACCAGTGCACCTACAGCATGAAGCCAGGCTCATCTGTTGTGCTGGACATCTGTGTATGCAAGCACCATTTGGATCAGATGAGTGACAGGAGGCGACAATCCCACAACCGCACACCTGCCCACCCCAGTGCAGCTTTGGGCCTGGTACAAAGTGTTTTTTAGTGAATGTATAACTGGACACCTTGAGGAGGAGCTGAGTCACACCTAGAGTCAAACCTCAGGCTTGCTGCTCACTACCTGAGTCCTGAGTTCGGGTCACTCACCTTTTCTGAGACTCAGTTGCCTTAACTGAAACATTGGAATAATTATGGTGCTTAACTCACAGGTCTGTTGTGAGAAGTACAGAAAGTGATAAACTTACAAAAACTTATTGATCTCAACTACTAAGCAGTAACAAGGTATTAGCATGTTTGCCGAGAAGAAGATTCTAAGATCCAGGTCTCCAAGGAAGGATGGGTGCGATCATGGGGCTGTCCCATCCAGAGATGACAAAGTTGGAGAGGAAATACAAGGAACCCTTTGGACTGTGGCTCTTCTGGGGTGCTGCAGAGAACACAGTGCTGGGTTTGGGTTCCACTTTGGTGTTGTGATTTTAGGGAATTCGCTCATAATTCTGCCAACCTGCACAGTGCTCAGTAATCAGGCACGATGTCCTTCTTGGTACTTGGACTGCCCCTCTGAGCTACTTCAATTTGATGGGGGATGAAATCTACAAGAGGGTTTTCTGAACAATATTGCACTGTGAGATATGCACTATCCTCATATCAGATGCTGAGCCAGGGCCAGGCCACCAAGTGTCTTTTGTGTCTGATTTTCCATGTGGACAAGGGGGAATGGGGGTCCATTTTTCTGAGAGTCTGGGGGGTCTGGGTGAGATCATTCCTCATGACTGCTTTCCCCAGAATAGCAACACTTCCCAGCTTCTCAGGAGAAAGGATCTGCCTGCAAGACAAGTCTATAATTATAATTTTTGATTTAGAAAGTAGCATGACTCAAGCCTGAAGTGGCGGCTCTGTGGGTTGGTGTCTTGGTTCCTTTCCCAGAAAGTCCTCTGCTAGGTACAACACACCTTTGATGAATGTACAGTAGGATTCTTCCTTGATTTTGAAGACCTCATTAAACCATTTCGAATATTAATTAAGTCTATTTTCAGCCATAGAGCATGAACCTGAAGCTGAAACTTTTCTGGATCTTTCCAAACTCAAGGGACTTTCTTGACCAGTCATCCTCAGCTTCGGGCAGATTAATAGAGACAAGATGGTAACCACAGGAGGGGAGTTGAGCAGGGAGTGAGGGCCCATGGTGCACATGGGGCCCCACAAATGCTATTTCTTAAATTCACAGACTGCCCACAAGGTTTCCAGTATTAATTATCCCTGCTTTGAGTCAGGCAACCAAAACTCAGGAAAGTGAAGTAACTGACCAGGGAGCCGAGAGCCAGGTCGGGATTGTACCCCATGCTTCCTGCTGTATCCCATGGTTTCTCAGGTCCCTGCACCCTGCGTGGGTGGGGTGGGGTCGGAGTAAAGAGGATTCATAAAGAAGATGATCTAAATGATTGGCTGGCAGCTGAGACAAAGGAGAAAAGCACCCCAGACAGTCTGGGTTCAGCTGCTTAAAATAGGCAAAGAAATTCTTTGGCTAATGCATAATCACCACGGGATTAATGCGGCTCTGCTCCTCGGGGTTAATTTATACTCCATGAGACCCTATTAGATAAGATTCTAAAATGCATAATAGCACGGGGCTCATTAGGGACCTTCACAAAAGCCCTGTATGGGAGAAAAAGGAAACCTGGTGCCATGAGGCCAGCCCAGAATAACCCTGGTGAGGCTGCCCTTGTGGCAGGTGGAGCGGGAGGCTCTGACACTCAGGGCTGTGCCTCGGGTTCAGGCTGCCAGTGGAACCGCCATGCCTCCTGGGTCCACTTAGCACTGGAGGGAAGCCAAGAATATTGGAGCCAGGGGCTGGAGCGGTGGCTCAATGATTACAGCACTTGCCTGGCAGGCGCGAGGACCTGAATTCGAACCCCAGCACCACGTACACAAAAAAGTGTCAGAGCAACAAAGGCTACTACATGAACAGCTAAATAAAATTGATTCTCTTTCTCTCTCTGCACTGTCCCCCTCTCAAAGTATTGGAGCCAGAGGAATGTTGGTGGTCATCTTGTTTGACACCCACTGTTGGAAGAATGGAGAAACTGAGGCAGGACAGTGAAAAGTCATTGCTAAGCTTTTCTTCTTCCTCACTTTGGACACAGCTGAGAACTGGTTCTGTCAGGTCATCTCCTATTCCTGCCTGCTTCTCTGGATGGGCACCGGCCTGAGTTCTGACCCTGGAAAGGAAGATGTCGCTTCTTCATTTGTTCACTTGCCAACTCATGCTCTTGTGCAGAATGGACACCCTGACCACCTGACCGGGTGATGTGTCTAGCTCCAGGAAGTGAAGCTGAGTCTCACATTGGGTTGGCCCACAGAGAATCCAGGCTAGCATGAGAGGCTGGGTTACAGTGATTTCTGAGTTGTCTTCTAGCTCTTTCCACTCAGTGTGTCTGCTGAATAACTAAGGCATCTCCTTTTTGGTTTGCCTTCTTACCCCGGTCAGTTACAAAAACATGCACTGTCAGGTTAATCTTCTGGAAAACAATTCTGATTATTCAAAATCTACAGTGAATGCCATTGTCTCAAACAAAATCCCAATTCCTGAACCCTGTTAACTCTCATATCCCTCTTACCCTGAGCACCACAGAATTCTTAGTTGGCCCTGGGGTGTACCCTCTGTTGCTCTGCCTCCGGCAACTGTGGTTGGCTCCTGTGGTGCCCGCCAGGCTTCTTTCCCTGTGTCCACGTCTTTCCTTGTGTCCTCTTAAGGAATAAAACGTGGCCTTGAAGGACCACACACCATGTCTCCTCTTCGTGGATGTTTCCGAGAAGAGAGATCCTTGCATCTCTGAATTCTTACCTGAAATGGTCTCAGCTTTTAGTTTCATGATTTCTAGAATTCTTGGCTCATACTTTAGCCCTGGAGACCTCAATTTCCTCATTTGTAAAATGGAAACTAAAAAGAGCCATTTCACTCATCGTGAAGACTGAATATATAGGTGTGGAAGCCATAGCAGATCAAATTGCTCAAGTGAGTCATTGTAATTACTCCTCCTGCTGTTACGAGGTTTTGTGATACGGCGTCATATCCATTTAGTGCTACAGCACCTACAGGCAGCTCTTCCCTGTGAGCTATGAGCAGTATCACTTAAGGTATCCATGTGTTCATTGAAGAGAGCTGCACCGGTGATCTGCAATGCACCAGGTGCCAAGGACACAGAGGGAAGGGCCGTAGACTTGCCCTCCAACTGCTCACCAGGATGGCAGGAAGACAAAAAAGACATGTTACTAGGATGGCTTGGGAGGGGTCAGAGAAGGGACAGGGTACAGAGGGTCCTGGGAGATTCATTTTGCTTGGAAATAACATCTGGTAACCCAACAGGAAAGTAAATGGTGATTTTCTTTGTGAACTAAAATTTAGCCGAGGCTCTAAGGTGGAGAACTAGTGATATTAAGTGCTCTTGGATTCTAAAAAGTTAAGATGGATAATCTGTGGAGATGGTGTAGCCCCAATGCAGTGCAAAGCTCCCGGTACATCTCTGCCCTGCAGGAAGGGCCAGAGTTGTGTGGGAGGCTGGTGAGAAGGGGTGGCGGTGGCAGTCCTTTTTAGGGAGAGTACCAGTGTGCTGGGGATTCTATGTCCTCTTCTGGGATGGGCAGAGAAGGTTTTCCCCAAATTATAGCAAGTGAGGAAGGGAGGGCCTCTGGGTACCTTTAGAGAGCTGTCTCTGTCACTGGGGTGCTAGGGAAGGGAACAAGTATGAGCAGAACGTGCAGGGCAGGGAAGCCAGCCATGGCCCCAGGGATGGTGAGCTGGGGACCAGGGGAGAAGAGGACATCCTAAGCCACAGTCCAAAGGTGCCATCACTAAGTTGGGGGACTGCAGTTAGAGGCCCCAGTGAGTGTGTTTTCAAGAGGCTCAGGAAAGAGGTCCATGAGGGAGGGATGATCACTCAGGCACCTCTGCATCAGCACCCCATTGCCAGGGTGTAACCCCTCCCCTTCCAATTTCTCAGATCTTCCTCCCATCAGCCCTGGAGGTTGCAGAACCATCCTAGAAGGAGTGGGGGAGGAAAAGAAGAGGAGGAGAACAGAGGGAAGGGAGGAGATTCCAGTATGGGAACTGAGCCCAGAACAGGTGGATGCTGGGGAAGGATTGTTTTAAATGGGATGGGACTTTAAGACCACTGTGTTAGAGCGTACTGAACATTTTAACCATTGCTCAATGGCATGATTTGCTTGTATCTAAGAACAGTCTGGAAGGTCAGAGTCCTTCCCTTCCTCTAAAAAGGAAAATGAATCAGCCAAGAGGAACAAGGACAGATCCCTGTCACTTGGGTATGCTCTACAGTGAGCCCTTCTGATGCCCCGGGACAGACATTCATCTGCAGCAGCTCACTTGATCTCCAACGACCTCACAAAGAGGATCCAATAATCCCAAGCCCCACGACTGGGTGAAGGCTCAGAAGATCAGAATGATTAAGTAACTTGCCCAAAGGGACAAAGCAAGGAAGTGGTGAAAATGGGTCTTGAAGAGGATAAATTATAAATTCTATCACGTTCTCAGTGAGACCATGCAGCACCCAGGAAGGGCCAACACCTTCCTCTTGGCTCATAATAGAACTTTGTTTTGACAAAGGACATTGAAGCAGAAAATGATTCCAAGGTGCTGAGCAGCTGAGCTGCAGAGACCAGTTCCATTCCTCCTGGAGCTTAGGGGGAAAGGAAGGCTTCCATTTGGGGTAGGCACTCAGGCACCTGCCTGCTGCTGATGCCACCATGCAGCTGTCACCAGCTGCAGCTCAGGTGTCCAGGAGGCAGCCTGCCACCTGGACCATTGACTATGAAGTTGGCGATGGTTGAGATCTGCTCTGCAGAACTGGCTCAGCCAGCAACACTGCAGCCGAGCTGAACACAGGGCGAGCAGGGCTGGGGCGGTGCTGTCCCTGGATGGGGGCAGGGACTGCCCAGCTGGAGGTGGCACAGCTGTAAGGAAGCAAAGGCAGAGTTGTCAGGGAAGGGCCAGGTGGGCGGTGCTGGTCTTCCCTCAGCACCTGTGTGGGAGAGAGGGGGACCCAGCAAGTGTGAGGTTTCAGATGGCCCTGCACCCTGCTTGCCCAAGATTTACCATTCCCTCTCAGAGGAGCAAAAGGAACCTTCGAAAGAGTAAGAAGCACATTTACCAGGTATTTAGGCACAAAGCCAAGACGGAACTCTGGTCTGTCTGACTCCAAAGCCAGCGTTCCCTCCTCAGGATGAGGGATGGTGGCTATGAGCTGCCTCTTGGCTCAGCTCAAGCTGCTCTGTCACTGATCACGTCAGGGGCAGGGCTGCCTTACCAAAACAGCAGCGACTTAGAAGATGGGGAGAGATGGGTGGGGGCTGTAGACCAGCCAGATTCCAGCCAGGCGTCTGCCCTCCTCCCTGTCTGTGATGGTGCCAGGCTCTGGGCAGGCCCTGGGGACACAAGGGTGACTAAGCCACACTCAGTGCTTTCCAAGCCTTGCACACACTGTCACTTTGGCCTGGAACAACATCCGGCAATGCCCCTCGCCCCTCATGATCTTCCTTCCCCTGGCTTCCTCCAGTTTGGCTTAGATGCTGCTCTGTCTGGAAACTTCCCCTGATCACAGCCCCTGCCTCCTGTTCACATCACAAGAGGAATTAGGAGCCCGACCTGGGCTCCCACAGCCACTGGAGCCCTTCCCACGCTCTCCAGGGTAACCGTGTGCTCACTCCTGGGCGTCCTTCCCACTGCTGCACCCATGGGTCTGGGGCAGTTTTGAGCTTCTGCACCACCCAGCTTACTCGACATTTAGCTTCTGGTGACAGTGACAGGACCTCTCAGTGCTTCAGTGAGAGAGAGAGAGAGAGAGAAAGAGAGAGAGAGAGAGAGAGATACAGGCAGGCAGAATCAATTTTTATTGAGTTTTTTCATGTGGCTTTTGTTGCTTGGAAACTCCGTTGTGTATGTGGTGCTGGGGTTTGAACCTGCATACTCACAGGCAAGTGCCGTAACCTCTGAGCCACCACTCCAGCCCTTCTCAGTGCTCTTATTCCAACCTGAGAGCTTAAGGACCCTGAGGTCATAGCTATGAATAGGCTGAGAAGGGAGGAGCTCTCTGACCTTATGTATCTGTAAAGTGAGGGCGACCACACCCCTCCCTTTAAGATGAAATCAATCCAATAGGGAAACGTTGGGAAGGGCAATTTCCAGGAGTTTTCTAGAACTTCATTGAAGAGCTTTTAATCAAAGCAGAGGCTATTGACAATTGATACTGTGACACTCTGGCTGAGCCTAAGTACCAATGGCTGGAGAGCAGAGACCTAAGGAAAGTGAGAGAGAGGGCCGGGGTGGAGAGAAAACAGCTGAGCCATGTGGTCCTGCAGCCAGTGTCGAGGGCTACATTCAGAGGTGATGGGGAAATGAGGCATCAGGAAGCCCAAGAAGGGTGGGCTGGAGGGAGAAGCTCCCCTACATGGGGAGCTACAATTGAGCTAAGTCCTGGAGACCCAGGAAGAAAAGATGAATGTGACCCCTGAGAGACCTTAGATGAACTAGGGAGCCAGAGATGTGAACAGAAAAATTACTGTGCAGAGTAGGAAGTAAGGGAAATACTGAGGGCATGGGAACCCAGAGGAGGTGTGTGGAACTCAGAGACTGTAAACCGTTCTCAGCCCAGGCTGCGTGTTAAAATCCGCTGGGGAGCTGTGGAAATGTACTGTTGTCCTGGTCCCTCCCTGACTGATTAATGCAGCGTGTCTGATGGCGGGACCTGAATGGCCGGTTGTTCTGAAACTCTGCAGGAGCTTTGGTTTTGCAGTGGCAGGATCTGGGTCTGGTTCTCAGGACAGGTGGAGCATCCGGGAGACGTGGCAGAGGCTGGAGTTAGATGAGGAAGGCTGGGTGAGGACGTGGCAGCACACTGGTTCCATGACCCGGAGAAGACTCCAGAATGGGGCACAGCTGTAGAAAGGGCCAAGTGGGAGCCTGAGACTGCAGCAAGACAAGCTGCCAATGCTCAGTCACGGTGACCAACGCGTCCGGAAGGCCCTGAGCTGCTGAAGTGGTTGAGGCTGGGGACGACATCGTCAAGTTTGCGATTTAGAAGCCAGCCCAGCAGAGTGATGGAGGAGGCTAACCGGGGACTCACAGGAGCCTGAGTGGGGAGGAATGATGGCTTGGATTGACGACATGAAGTCAAGCATAGAGGAGCTGGATTCAAGAGACACCGAGGGGTTAGGATGTGCAGGACTTAGACTTAATCTGCTGCACTGACAAATAAGCCCAGAATTCAGAAGCTTCTGCCAATAAAGATTCATTTCTGGATCAATTGCTGCCCGTTGCAGGTCAACTCATCTTCCTTCAGGAGCAAGGCCGGAGGTGAAACCCCATCTGAGGCCAGCAGAGGCTCAGGGCAGAGGCAGGGGAAATGACAACCATGCAGTTGCCGTTGAATGGCTGGGTTCAGAAGCTGTTTGCGAAACTTCCAGGCGTACATTGTTGGTCAAAGTCATGGCCGACCTGACAACCATGAGGCGGAAGTGCTAATCTCTCACAGGGAAGCTTAGCAAATACTCGGAACTAAGAATTAACCTACCAGGAGGCGCTGGCAGAGAGGTAAGATTCGGCACCAACCCACAGGGCTGGGAAGTGGCCGCCGGGCTCTGCTTCTTTTCTCTCTCTTACCCCAGGACCAACAAGCTTGTAGGTGGAGGTTCCTCTCATGCAAGACTTCGTGAGCTCTCTGCTTAGGCCCGGGACTTTGTCACTTCAGCCATTGACAAATCAGAAGGTGGAGCCCAAAGTCAGGAGCTGGGGAAACACACCCTACCCCTACTGAGGCCAAGAAAGGGCGAGGCTATATATGCAGTGGTGATGGTGGAAAACCAGGGTCAAAGATTCACTCGACCCCAGCTCCAGTGCCCCTTCACGTGACAGGTATTCAAACAAGGGAACAGGGCTCCCTTCAGGCTTTTCTTGTTATAGAGGAAGCGTGGAGCTCTGGCCTGAGATCTAGGAATCTGAAGACATAGGTCTACATCGAATTGCTTCTTCGAACGTGTTGTGTGGCCTTTACTAAATAAGTCTCATCACCTCTCACATTTCAATTTCCTAACCTGTGAAAGGAGCATAAAGAAAGCCAGTTCCATCTCCTAAAGCTATAGGAGGAACCAAATAAGATCATTTGGTACATCGTGACGGGCTGCGCACATGTTCCGTAGCTTCCGGAGGCATGGGAATAGCATTTTATCACCCCAGACTCTGGTCATGATTCGCCCATGCCCTTCTGGACCTAATAAGCAGGGGTGGCCTCATCGGTGTGTCAGTCCCTGCCTTGCTACGAATACCACCTGCCTGGGAATCCTGTGCCCTATGCATATTCCTGTCCTGCTTCTGCTAAAGTGCTGCCGTGGGTAATGCAGGCACACTGGGCACGATGAACTGGCCAGGCAGTGCCTCTCGGGTGGCAGTAAAGGAAGGAGTGGCATGGAGTCAGGCGAATGGAAGGTCAGTCTTCTCTGGGTGCAGACAGAGTTGTTATCTTTAATAAGTATGGCCCTGGACACCTTTGGGAGACTGTGAGGTGCCATTCTTTGTGATTTGCAAGGTGCTTTCACATAGATGGCCTTTCTACTTAAGAAATTACCGGGGGGCTGGAGCAATGGTTTAGCAGTTACAGCACTTGCCCAGCATGCCCAAGTAGGTAGGTTCAAGCCCCAGCACTACATACACAACTATGTGTCCGAGCAACAAAGGCCACATGAAAAAACTAAATAAAAATTGATTCTCTCTGACTCTCTCTCACTGTTCCTCTCTCTTAAGAAAAAAAGAAAGAAAGAAAGAAAGAAAAAGAAAAAGAAATGGCCAGAGATCATCATCAGGAAGGAGCAGAACACTTTTAATGGAAGGTGGCAAAATGGGGCTCAGGCTAGCAGCAAGAATGGCAGTCTGCGGGTTAGTGTGCCCTAAGTACTCAGGTCCCTCTTGTCTTGGGTTCCATGACTGTGCACTACTACTCGGAAACCTCATCATCTTCTCTAAACAACAACAGGACACACACACACACACACGCACAGAGCAAAATAAAACAACAACAAAGCATATTTTCAAGTTACAGCACTGGGCAGATCCAGCACCAAACCATTATGAGGAGGAAGTGACCCATCTGGAATCGAGCCTGAGTAGGGCCAGGAGAAGTAAGGACCGAGGTCAGATGGCTGGATCTCATGCCTTCCACCAGGGTTCCGTTAGCCTTCTCCCTCAGCTCGGGCCTCTGGCTGTGTGGGAGGATTCCATACGACCAGTCAGAGGAGGAGGGAGAAGCTTTGGCTGCAAACTGGAATCGATAACCTCACTTCAGGGTAGCCTTGGAGGGCAGTGGTGAGAGAACTGGCAGAGCTTTAGGGGGCCACATGGTCACTCACTTAGTGTCCTGCAGGTAGGATGTATATAGACTCTTGGGCAGTGACAAATGGTCGGGTCAGGGGTCTGGGAGGAAAGCTGTTGAAAACTCAGGGCAGCAGGGTCTCTGGCAGAGGCATGCAAGTGAGCTATGGGAGTGGACTTGACCTTTGAAGACCTTTGCCTTACATGCTGTTGCCCACCTGATGACACACACCATCAAAGAGGCACCACACAACCAAGTAGACAAGGTGACTTGCCACTTGACATCGGTGTGCTCCTGTCTCTACCCACTGCAAGGCTGGCAGGATGGGAACAGGAGCCAGGATGCCACGGTGGCTGAGATGCCTGCTCCACATGTGCACCTGAGATGGGCAGGAGGGACCCATGGGAGACCTGGGCTGACTTCGGATCCTCCTCCTTCAAGAGACGACCGGAAGCCTCCAGCTGTCAGGGTCTGCCCCAGCTGCAGAGAGATGCTCACCCAAGGTCCAGCCCTTCCCGGAAGCCCTCCTCGGTGACTGAGCGAAGCAGGAGCGTGGGACATGACTCAGATGGGCTACAGTCACTCTAGAACTCCCCAGATGATTGGCAAGCCTTTGCCATGGCAAGCGGCACAGTGTGACTTCTCCCTCTGCGCATTCCTGACCTTCTCAGGGGATAACTCTTACCATGCAGCTCACATCCCCAAACCTGTCCTGTGAGGTAAACCAAGAATTATAGTATAGGTAGATTTAAACCAAGTGCTAAGAGGTAAAGGAAAAATAATTCCTCACTATCACAAACTTCCTCTCTCCCTCTTCCAGGGCACTGTTGGCCAGGGTTCTAATCATCTCCAAGTGGTTGCGCTTATGACTAGAGTCACCCAAAGCAGTTGAGGTAGATGATTTCCTCTGACTCCAGGAAGAGGGAGGTTTCTTAACTGGGAGCATCAACAATGGGCTCAGGCAGATTCTTTTCACCTGGACCCACAGGGCCTCCAGGTCTGCAGAAAGTGGGGTGCTAAGTCTGAATCTTCAGTGTCCCCTGAAAGGCCCATGTGTTGAAGGCTTGGCCCCCAGCATGGTGCTACTGGGAGGTGGTGGAAAACTTGGAGGTGGGGTTTAGGTCTTTGGGAGAAGGTCCTCCTTGCAGGGGATATTTGGAAACCGGCCTCTTCCTCTCTCCCAATCTCAGCCATGAGGTGAATGGGCTTTCTTTGCCACATTCTCCTAACCTCTTGCCATGACATGCTGCCTTGACACAGGCCCAAAAGCAACAGGGCCAGTGACCATACTGAAATCTCTAAGACTGTGAGCCGGAGTAAACCTTCCCTCTTTACGAGTATATTATTTTCTTTACACTAGCAACTTACTAACACAGGGTACTCAGCTCATTTCATAGATTAACTGAGGATGCTTATTCTGCGATGTCAGGGAGCCTTCCTGGGGCTGTCTGTTCAGGTCCTTCATCAACAT